>CATIWR010092901.1:0-20261 GCA_949677035.1 Omphalea diandra | reverse complement strand
ACAACCTTTACAAATGGTGTTTATGCTCACACCAAACAATGTCTAAAAGAATAGAAAAGATTGAGTAGCAAAATTGCAAGAGTTTGGTTACAAAGTTATTAATTCTCTTGCATTTACATCTGTTTGGTGAGGTATTTATAGTTTTTACCCACCAAAGAGACGTTGCAATAAAACTGATATAAAATTTTGAAGGTATGCTAGATAGATTCTGCATTAATTGCTTCTCAGGCTAAAGTCGCGGTCGCTACTACTCATTCGCAGTCGCAAATTCTAAATTTTTATACAGAAGCCAAAACTTGAGGCGAAAAACTCCATTTATGTCTAACGGTTAGTCCATGTGTCTTCTTGCCATTGGTTCACCAAGAAAATATAGTCATTGCATTTCTTCTGCTAACAAAAGTAGCGGTCATGAATTTTTTTGTGCAGGCCACGACTTAGGACGCGAATTCATCTGTGAGAAATTGCATCTTCCACATCTCAATTTGCGGTCGCTACCAATCAAGTTGCCTTCCCCATTTTTGTCTTCCAACAGTCACCTGGGACATTTTCAAGCTTTGGTTGTGGACTTGTTTCGCTCTTAAGGACTCTGACGCAACATAGACAGGGAATCAATTTGTCATTTTTGGACTCCTTTTGGGTTAGTCGTGGTTGAGAATGGCTCCGCGATTTCGCCTGTCTAATTTCTAGCAAGTCTTCTTATGGATCGCGATCGAGAATCTAAGATTATGGTTACAATTTACAAGTTAACTTAGAGTTTCAGAGCTCCATCCAACTTCACTTGAAGATCCTATTATTTTCTGCAAAACAACATTCAAATGAACAATTAATAATGATCAATCTCCTTTGTCAAGATTAAAAAAGTTCCTAGACTTAGGATTAATCCTCCTACCTCTTGGATCCTTCATCTCATCATCACCTTCTCCGTAAATGTAAGAGGTGATGGTCACGAGAAGGCATCTCAATAAGACTTGGCATTCTTGTTTTGCTTTGTCAAAAACAAACCGATCCAAACTGGCTAATACCTTGTGGATCAATTGATCCACATGAGTACAAAACCAAAAAGCCAATTTCTCTTTCCCTCCCACATTACAACCATCTACCGATTTGTTGGAGCACTTGATGAGGAAAAAGAGAAATTCCTCACAAAGAAGCTCCTTCCATCTCAAAACTTCCTAGATCTCACCTACCTTATAAATGCCAAGGCTATTCATTTGGACACGTATGTTTATACCCTTGGTGTAATAGGAGCAAAGAAGATGGAAACCTCACAAGCCTCAAAGAGAAAGAGGCTTCAAATTGAAGAAGGCACCATACAAGTCCCTCCTCCTCAACCAAAAACCAAGACAAAGTTGTCTCTTGCCACCATTGATCAAAAGTTGGACAAACTAATGAGGATGATGAAGAAAAGGTTCCTCTTCCTTTCACACAATCACAGTGATATGGTAAATCTCCGAGAGAAACTAAGAGTTCCTTCTTGCCACATTCTAAACTTCACCGAAATTGAAGATACGCAAGATGGAGATGGTAATGAAGATGACGTTAAGGATGGGGATGAAGCTGAGGGAGCAACACAAGCACAAAAGGCAGCATCTTTCGGAGATGATAATGATTCACCACTTCTCTAGATTAGGGATCTTTTGTATTTGTTTTCATTTTCTTTATGCTTTTTGTTTAACAAATATTGTGATCCCATAGTTATATAAATAAAAAGTTATTTCCTTGCAATACATTGTCTTATGTGCTTGATGTTTTTTACCTTTATAAAAGTATTCTTCGTTTACTCTTTATGTATGCTTATAATTGTTTTTCATTTCCATTTTACACTCTCTTTTTGATCTTGCCAAAAGGGGAGAGATAATAAGTATTTTAGTTTAAAAGGGAAAATTAACTTGAAAATTATAGCATATGTTAAGGGGGGGAGCATCATACTTAGCTTTTTTGATTGAATGTCAAATTTAGAAATTTCATCTTAAGCATTCATTCATGCTATACTCTAACTTCACTTTTTCGTATTATTTTTCACTTAGGATTAATCTATGTTGTCAAAATCAAAAAAGGGGAGATTGTTGGACTAGGGTGGTTAACCCTAAGTCTTGGACCTCTTTTGATCTTAACAAAGGGGATTAATCAATTCTAATGTTTCAAATTAAGTGTTGTTTTGAAGTTTTTAGTTAGTCTTTACAATGAAAGTTGGATGGAGTTAAAAAAATCTCCAAAGTAAGCTAGTGCCTCCTAATTCGCGATCGCAACTTGATAAATCATGATCGCGAACTAGACCAAGGCAGGTTCACAAATTGGACAGACATATTCGCGGGCCACTTCTTTACTGCGACCAATTCAAAGAAAGGAAAGCCAAAGTCATAGATAAATTCGCAGTGTGAGTCATACTTCAATCACTATCGCGAATTTCAAAGCAACTCAGAGGGAATCAAGTCCACAACCACAGCTTGACAAGTGTCCCAAGTAACCGTTGGAAGACAAAAATCGAGATAGGAACTTGTTGGTAGCGACCGCGAATCATGAAGAAAAAGATGAACATTTTTTGCAGATGAATTCACGTCCTCAGTCGCGACCTGTACAAGAAAAATCGCGATCACTACTTTTAAGAGCAAGTGAAAGGCAACGACTATATGTTCCTAGTTAACTAATGAGAAGCTGCCATGTGGACTAGTCATTAGACACAAATGGGGTTTTTCGTATGGAATTTGGATTTTGCGACCGTTAATGAGTAGTAGCAACCGCGACTTGAGACTGTCAAACATTTAATGCGAAAATCTGTCTAACACACTTTGAAGATTTTTTACCAGTTTTATTGCAACATCTCATTGGTGGGTAGAAGATATAAATATCTCACCAAACATATGTAAATGAAAGAGAATTGATAACTTTGTAACCAAACTCTTACAATTTTGCTACTCAATCTTTTCTATTCTTTAAGTCATTGTTGGGTGTGAGCATAAACACCAATTGTGTTGTAGTGTGAGCCTGTAAAAACACTAAGAGAGGTTATTGTGTGAGACTGTAAAAACACAAGTGTATAGGTTATTGTGTGAGCCTCAAAACACAAGAGTATAGGTTATTGTGTGAGCCTTCAAAACACAAGTGTAAAAGTTTAATGTAAGCTTGAAAACACCTTTAAAAGATAGTGGAACACTCAATTTCTAAGAATTAGGGAGTGAATGTAGGGTCATTTATACCCAAACCACTATAAATCTTGTGTTTCTTTTCTACTTATTTCTCTTCTCCCTTTCTTGTTTTAATTTTTATACACCAATTCAACCCCCTCCCCACTCCACCCCCCCCCCCCCCCCTCCCCCCTTCTTCTTGGTGCCTAGGGCCAATAGGGGCCATTGCAATCAAAAGAGAAAGTTGGAAGAAGATTGATGCTGGAAGTGTTTTAGTGTTTGAGAATAGAGATGAAGTGATGAAAAATATTGTTTGAGGGGTTTATATAGCCTTTAAAGAGGCATATCAACGACTATAAACGGCTAGAAGAAGAGTTATGAAGGGTTGGAAATGGATGGCCATCAAATCTCATAAATGATAGGCGGTTACCCCAATTTGCGTCTGCAATTTTTCAAGTCACAATCGGGAATTCCAAAAAATTTGAGTAACGGATAAATTTTCCTCAGGAATGCACTCCTTAATGATCAAAATTTGACAAAATTCGCAGTGGAGATGAAATTTCTCGACCGCAAATTGATGTTTGACAGCCGGGTGAAATTGTCTTGTAATTAGCGACCGTGAAGAAAGAATAGCGATCGCAAATTATGAGTCATTAATAAAAGATAGTTGAATTCTAAAAATATTGTGATCCACTTAACTCTATCACCCACAAATATCACAAATCAGCAAATATCAGTACTCATACCAATATTTCACATAAGATCAAAAATTTTCACTTTAGGGAGCTTCCATCAAGCATTCTCAATTCTCTTTTAATGAAGTTCATCATTTCTTCATTTAGAGGTTTAGTGAAAATATCAGCAAGTTGATGATTTGTGTCAATAAATTCTAATACAACGTCACCATTTTGCATATGATCTCTAAGAAAATGATGTTTAATATCTATGTGTTTACTTTTAGAATGTTGGATGGAATTCTTAGAGAGATTAATAGCACTTGTGTTATCACATTTAATGGGAATGTGATCAATTACTTTGCCAAAATCCTTCAATTATTGTTTCATCCAAAGAACTTAGGTGCAATAATAACCCGCCACCACATACTCGGCTTCCGCGATGGATAATGCAATCAATACTTGCTTTTTACTAAACCAAGAAATTAGGCATTCACCTATAAATTGGCAAGTCCTGAAAGTGCTTTTTCTATCTAATAAACTGCCTGTGTAATCTGCATCTGAATACCCTATAAGGCTAAAAGATGACTCCCTAGGATACCATAACCCTTAGTGATTTGTGCCATGCAAGTATTTAAAAATCCTTTTAATAGCATTCAAATGTGACTCTCTAGGAGAGGATTGGAACCTAGCACACATACAAACACTAAATATGATATCTGGCCTATAAGCAGTAAGAAAAAGTAGAGATCCGATCATACCTCGATATCTCTTTTCATTTATCACCTTACCCGATTCATCCTTGTTTAGCTTGATGGTACTACTCATTGGAGTTTTAGCTACTTTGTAACCATCCATGCCAAATTTCTTTAGTATCTCCTTTGTGTACTTAGCTTGGTTGATGAAGATCCCTTCTTTGGATTGCTTGATTTGTAGACCAAAAAAAAACTTGAGCTCTCCCATCATGCTCATTTCAAATTCTTTAGTTATACACTTAGCAAAATCCTCTCAAAAAGATTCATTAGTAGCACCAAAGATAATATCATCAATATAGATTTGAACAATTAATGTATCATGCTTGTGTTTTTTAACAAATAGTGTAGTGTACACCTTTCCTTTTTCAAAATCATTTTGCAAGAGAAGTGAACTAAGTCTTTCATACCAAGCTCTTGGAGCATGTTTCAATCCATATAAGGCTTTGTTCAATTTGAAAACATTGTTTGAAAAATAATGAGACTCAAAACTAGGAGGTTGTTCAACATAGACTTCCTCCTCTATAATGCCATTCAAAAAAGCACTTTTTATAGCCATTTGAAAAAGTTTAAAATTCATATGACATGCAAATGCTAGGCGAATCCTAATGGCCTCTAATCTTGCTACGGGAGCAAAGGTTTCATTATAGTCTATGCCTTCCTCTTGGTTGTATCCTTTGGCAATCAATCTAGCTTTGTTTCTAATGATGAAACCTTGTTCATCCAACTTATTCCTAAACACTCACTTATAACTTATGATTAGGTGTTCTTTAGGCCTAGGGACAAGTTCCCAAACCTTGTTTCTCTAAAATTGGTTGACTTCTTCTTGCATAGCAAGTACCCAACTCTCATCATCAAGAGCCTCATCAATTGATTTTGGCTCAAGTTGAGAAACAAATGCAAGATTATTATCTAAATGATGAAGTTGAGATCTAGTACTTACACCCTTAGATGTATCACCAATGATCAAGTCTTTGGGATGATATTTAGAAAATCTCTAATCCTTGTGTAGATCTTGGCTTGGCTCTACTTGTTGATGATGTTGGTCTTTATCTACTTTTAAAGAATCACCTTCTTCTTTATCTTTATCAACTCTTCTTGTAGAATCATCCAATTCCAGCTTTTCAAGATCACCTACAAGATCATCAACGAAAATACCTTCCACAAGATCAAGTTTACTAGATTCATCAAAAATAACATTCATAGACTCTTTAACTACCATTGAACTTTTGTTAAAGACTCTATATGTTTTGCTTGTGGTGGAATAACCTAAGAAGATTCCTTCATTTGTCTTAGAATCAAATTTTCCAAGATTATCCTTGGTGTTTAAAATATAGCACTTGCATCTAAATACTCTTAAGTACGATATCTTGGGTTTTCTACCATTCCATAGCTCATAAGAAGTTTTATTGAGAATGGGTCTTTTAAAAACTCTATTTGTAATATAATATACAATGTTAATGGCTTTGGCCTAAAAGTAATTTGGCAAAGAATACTCATTGAGCATTGTTCTAGCTATTTCCACCAATGTTCTGTTTTTCCTCTCTACAACACCATTTTGTTGTGGTGTTCTAGGAGTTGAAAAACTATGAAAAACTTCATTCTCCAAGCAATAATTTTCAAAAGACTCATTTTGAAATTCTTTTCCATGGTCACTTCTATTAGAAGATATGAAGTAACCTTTTTCATTTTGAACCCTTTTTGCAAAGCTTTTAAAAGTGTGAAATGAATCTTCTTATGAGCTAAAACAGATACCCAAGTAAACCTAGAGTAGTCATCTATAAGGACTAGTGCATAGTATTTTCCACCTAGGCTAGCACTTCTAGTAGGTCCTATCAAGTCCATATGGATAAGTTGAAGAGGTCTAGTTGAACTTACAACATTTTTAGCTTTGTGAAAGGCATGGTGTTGCTTCCCCATTTGGCATGGACCACATGTCTTGTCTTTGGAGAAATTAAACTTTGAAAGTCCTTCCACTAGCTTTTCTTTAGATAGGCTTTGAAGAAGATCCATGCTTGCATGTCCAAGCCTTCTGTGCCATAACCAAGCTTCATTGCTCATAGACATAAGACACTTAAAAGATTGGTTAGCCAAATTGTCTAAGTCAATTGAGTAGGTATTGCCTTTCCTTTCACCCTTGAAAATAACCTCATCATCCACTAAAGTGGTGACTCAGTATTCCCTAGGATCAAAGGTGACTTTGTTACCTTTGTCACACAATTGACTTATATTTAACAAATTATGTTGTAAGCCACTAACTAAAAGAACATTATCAATTAAAGAGCACCCATTCTTACCAATGGTTCTAATGCCAATTACCTTACCCTTAGCATTATTTCCAAATGTGACATCTCCACCTTTTTCTTCTTTCAATGTTGTGAATAGTCTTCTATTTCCTGTCATGTGTTTGGAACATCTACTATCCACATGCCAATTGCTTGATTTGGTGGTTGCCACATTCTCCTACATAATAATAGTAAGTTATCTTTTCTTAGGTACCGAAGCATACTTGGGTCCTTGGGGGTTAGAAGATGAAGGGTCCTCTAATTTGAGGTGAGCCTTCCTAATATAGCAATGAATATTAATGTGTCCAAATCTCATGCAATAATGGCATTGGAGTTTAGACTTAGAAGTCTTTCTTCTATGCACAAATTTAGTATGAATAGGAGGCCTTCTCATACCTTGGTCATGTGAATGCATGCATGAACATGTATGATGAGTAGGAGCAGAAAATGTTTTATGAGAATAACCATGCTTTTATTGTACATATAGGTATGGTTAGCTCTTTGAGTCTTGGCTCTAGAGCTTGGGAGAGCCTTCCTTTTGCCCTTAGACTTCGGAGGCTTAGTGCTAAGAGCACTTTTCTTTCCAATTACCTCAATGCTTGATGTTTGAGGTTATGAAGATCTAACAAATGTGGTTTGAGATGATGATGAGGCTCTATTGAAGCCTAGACCATGTCTAATTAGTGGAGGTCTTTATGATACAATCAATGTATCCAAGGCTTCTTTTCCTTTATAGAACTAGGAGATGGAGCTTTTAAGCTCAATGACTTCTCCTTTTAGAGTGTCATTCTCTTTTCTAAGTGAAGCCATAGAAGAAGATGAAAGAGAAAGACTAACCACTGATTTTTTGAGCTCATCATTAGATGCTCTCAATTCTCTTACAATGTCATTAAGGGTTTTATAATCATCCTCTAGCTTTTGACATTTTCTTTTGTAAGATTTCATTTGTGACTTATATTTGTCACATCTCATAGTTAAAGACTTTAGAAGCTCTTCATCTATCTCATCAAGTTTGAAATTAGAATGAGAATGAGAAGAAGTACTTACCTCATTAATAGAGTCTTTTTGTGACATGAAGCAAATATTGGCAACTTCTCCTTCTTCCTCTTCTTCACTTGAGCTATCATCCCAAGTGGCTGAAAAACTCTTCTTCTTCTCCTTGTCCCATCTCTTCTTCTTCTTTAATTTGAGGCACTCATACTTGATGTGGCCTTGCTTGCCACATTCATAGCAAGTGACATCGTTGGATTTCTCTTTTAGACTGGGAGTTGTCTTCTTGAAGCCTTTTCTTTCTTTTCTTTTCTTGATCAACTCCTTTGTCCTCCTAGAGAGCATTGCTAGCTCCTTTTTCTTTCTTGTCATTTTTTTCATCACTTGAGGTGATTTCTACCTCCTTCTCCTTTATTGAAGACTTAAGAGCCAGAGTTCTTATTTCCTTTTCTTGTTTATCTCCTTGGCGTCTTAGCTTATTCATTTGTTCATCCTTTTGCAAGGCTAACTCATAAGTCAAGAGTTTCCCTATCAACACGTCGGTTGGAACCTTCCTAATCTCCAGATTGAACTCTTATATGTTGTAAACTCTAGCACCAAATGTGTTTACCTTATAATTGGTAAGAGCTCTTTCAAATTTTTTCATGTTGCTGATAATGGACAAGAGCCTATTTGTCATTTTTATGATGTTCTCATTGTCCTTCATCATGAAGAGTTCCCATTCAGTGACATACATCTTCAAATGACTTGATTTGACTAGAGTTGTGCCTTCATGATAGTTCTCTAGAGTATTCCAAATGGCATGTGTTGTTTGATAATGTTGCACTCTTCAAATCTCTTCTCTAAAGAGAAAGCTTAGAAGAATGGCCATTGTTCTCTTGTTTTTGCCATTTTATCTCCGGTGACCTTCAACCCATTCTTCTCTTAGGATAAGTTCTTCAATTCCATCCAATACTTTAGTGGGTGGCTTTCATTCTTTGATAACCACATCCCAAAGGTCCACCACATCTATGTCAAGGTAGATTTTCATTCTATACTTCCAATGAGTATAGTCAGAACCATCAAAGTAAGGCTTATGGTGCGAATGGATTCCCTCTTATGCCATGATCTTTTACTCACCAATAAAGGTTTGTTTGAGTGTTTTGGCTCTGATACCACTTATTGGCCTTAGACACCAAGAAAGGGGGGTTAACTTAGTGTATAAAAAATAAAACAAGAAGATAGGGAAGAAAATAAGTAGAAAGTAAACATAAGATTTATAGTGATTCAGGTATAATTGACCCTACATCCACTCCCCAATTCTCAACAATTGGGTGTTCCACTATCTACCAATGGTGTTTTCAAGCTCACACCAAACTTTTACTCTTGTGTTTTGAAGGCTCATATAATAACCTTTACACTTGTGTTTTTACAGGCTCACACAACAACCTCTCTTAGTGTTTTTACAGGCTCACACTATAACCTCTCTTAGTGTTTTTACAAGCACACACTACAACCCTTACAAATGGTGTTTATGCTCACATTAAACATTGTCTAAAAGAGTAGAAAAGATTGAGTAGTAAAATTGTAAGAGTTTGGTTACAAAGTTATTAATTCTCTTGCATTTACATCTGTTTGGTGAGGTATTTATAGCCTCTACCCACCAAAGAGACATTGCAATAAAAATGGTATAAAATCTTCAAGGTATGTTAGACAGATTCTGCATTAATTGCTTGTCAAGTTGAAGTCACGGTCGTTACTGCTCATTCGCAGTCGCAAATTCTAAATTTCCATATAGGAGCCAAAACTTGGGGTGAAAAACCCCGTTTGTGTCTAACGTCTAGTCCACATGTCTTCTTGCCATTGATTCACTAGGAAAATATAGTCACTGTGTTTCTTCTGCTAACCAAAGTAGCGTTCACGAATTTCTTTGTGTAGGCCGCGATTTAGGACGTGAATTCATCTATGAGAAATTGCATCTTCCACTTCTCGAATTGCGGTCGCTACCAATCAAGTTGCCTTTGCGATTGTTGTCTTCCAACGGTCACTTAGGACATTTGTCAAGATTTGGTTGTGGACTTGTTTCCCTTTTAAGGCTTTCTGAAAATCACAGTCGCAACTCTAACGTGACATAGACTGCGAATCAGTCTATCATTTTTGGACTCCTTCTTTTAGGTGAGTCGTGGTCGAGAATGGCTCTGTGATTTCACCTATCTGATTTCTAGCACATCTTTTCATGGATCGCGGTCACGAATCTGAGATTGCAATCGTGATTTATAAGTCAACTTGGAGTTTAAGAGCTCCATCCAACTTCACTTGAAGATCCTACTATTTTCTACAAAATAACACTTAAATAAATCATTAATAATGATCAATCTCCTTTGTTGAGATCAAAAGAGTTCTTAGACTTAGGATTAATCCTCCTAGTCCAACAATCCTCTCTTAACTCCTTGAGAAAGGAAAATGATTCTTTAAAGGGTGAAGTTATTAAACTTAGAAACTCCATCTCTAAATTTCATAAAGCGAAAGAGGCTTTAGATACACTTATTGTAGCTCAAAGACCTCCTTTAGTAAGACATGGTCTAAGCTTCAATGGAGCCTCTCCATCTACTTCCTCTCTCACTACATTCAATAGAGCATCAACCCCCCAAACTTCAAGTATTAAGGCCATTGGGAAGAAATTAAGGTTATTGGGAAGAAAAGTGCTTCTAACACAAAGTCACCTATGCCAAAGGGCAAAGGAAAGGCTTTCCAAGGCTCAAGAGCAAATTATGCTTACACCTATAACAAGAAGCATTCATAACCGTACACATGCACACACAAAATTTTCTTCTACTCCTCATCACTCATGCACTTACTTGCACTCTCACCATCAACGTATGAGGAGGCCTCCTACTCATACCAAAGTTATGCATAGGAGAAACACTCATAAGTCTAGACTCCAATGTCATTATTGCATGAGGTGTTGTAATATAAATATATTCTACTACATTAGGAAGGCACACCTCAAATTAGAGGACCCCTCTAGGCTTAAGCCCCAAGGACCCAAGTATGCTTGGGTACCTAAACAAAGGTGATTTCTTTTTATTTTGTAGGAATGTTTGAAAGCAACCAATGAAGATAATGATTAGCATGTGGATAGTGGGTGCTCAAAGGATATGACTGGAAATAAGAAGCTATTCATAGCCATTAAAGAGAAAGATGTTGGCAATGTCATTTTTGGAAAAAATAACAAGGGTAAGGTAATTTACATTGGAATAGTTGGTAAGAAAGGTTGCTCCCTTATTGATAATGTCCTTTTAGTTGAAGGATTGTAATATAATTTGTTAAGTGTAAGTCAATTATGTGATAAAGTTAATAAAGTCACCTTTGACTCTAAAGAATGTTGGTTTACCACCTTAGTAGATAATAAGGTACTCATTAAAGGTGAAAGGAGAGGCAATATCTACTTAATTGACTTAGACAATTTGGCTAACCAATCCTTTAAGTGTTTTGTCTCTATTAGCAATGAAGCTTAGCTTTGGTATAAAAGACTTGGTCATGCTAGCATGGAGCTGTCTGCAAAGTCTATCAAAAGAGGAGCTAGTAGAGGTTCTTCCTAAGCTTAAGTTCACAAAGAACAAAACATATGGACCTTGCCAAATGGGGAAGCAACACCAAACTTCCTTTGAAGCAAAAAATGTTAGAAGTACTTCTAGACCTCTTCAACTCATCCAAATGGACTTAATTGGACCCACTAGGAATGCTAGTTTTAGTGGAAAACATTATGCATTTGCCCTAGTTGATCACCACTTTAGGCTCACTTGGGTATCCTTTCTTGCTCATAAGAATGAAACTTTTGATACTTTCAAAAGTTTTGCCAAAGGAGTTTAAAATGAAAAAGTTACTTCATTTCTTTTATTATGAGTGACCATGAAAATGAATTTCAAAATGAGTCTTTTGAAAATTATTATTTAAATAATGAGATTTCTCATAACTTTTCTACTCCTAGAACACCACAACAAAATGATGTTGTATAAAGGAAAAATAGGACATTAGTAGAGATGGCTAGAACTATGCTCAATGAGTATTCTTTGCCTAATTACTTTTAGGCTAAAGCCAATCAATACCTCTTGTTATATTGCGAATCGTGTTTTCAAAAGACCCATTCTAAATAAAAGCTTTTTATGAGTCATGGAATGGTAGAAAACCTAAGCTATCATACCTTAGATTTTTTATATGTAAATGCTACATTCTTAATACCAAGGACAACCTTAAAAATTTTAATTCAAAAACTAATTAAGGCATCTTTCTTAGCTACTCCACCACTAGCCAAGCCTATAGGGTATTTAATAAAAGTATTATAGTTATTAAGAGTCTATGAATATTGTATTTGATGAATCTAGTAAACTTGATCTTGAGAAAGATTCTCTTGTTGATAATCTTGTAGATGACTTTGAGAAGTTGGAGCTTGATTCAACTTCGAGAGAAATTATCATTGATCTTGAAGATAACAAGCCAGCACAAGAAGTTATAAGAATCTCAACCACAACAAGAAGAAAACCAAGCTCGAAGACTACCCAAGGATTAGAGATTCTCCAAGTATCACCCAAAGGATCTTATCATTAGTGAGACATCTAAAGGAGTAAGTACTAGATCTCAATTACATTAATTAGATAATAATCTTGCATTTGTTTCTCAATTTGAGCCAAAATCTCTTGATCAGGCTCTTGATGATGAGAGTTAGGCAATTACTATGCAAGAGAAACTCAACCAATTTGAAAGAAACAAAGTTTGGAAACTTGTTCCTAGCCTAAGGAACACTCAATTGTGGGATGTAAATGGGTGTTTAGAAATAAGTTAGATGAGCAAGGTTCCTCTACCAAGAATAAAACTAGATTAGTTATAAAGGGTAACAACTAAGGGAAAGGCATTGATTATGATGAAACCTTTGCCCCCGTGGTAAGATTAGAGGCCATTAGGATTTTTTTAGCATTTTCATGTCACATAAATTTTAAACTTTTTCAAATGGATGTGAAAAGTGCATTTTTGTATTATTTCCTTAAGGAAGAAGTTTATGTTGAACAACCACCAGGTTTTGAGTCTCATGTTTTTCCAAATCATGTTTTCAAATTAACTAAAGACTTATATGGTTTAAAACAAGCTCCAAGAGCTTGGTATGAAAGGCTTATTTCATTTCTTTTACAAAATAATTTTGAAAAAGTCAAGGTTGATACTACTTTGTTTGTAAAAAGCCACAACAAAGATACATTAATTGTACAAATATATATTGATGACATTATATTTGATGCTACTAATTAATCTCTTTGTGAAGACTTTGCTAAGTATATGACTAGGGAATTTGAAATGAGCATGATGGGTGAGCTCAAGTTCTTCCTTGGTCTTCAAATCAAGCAAACCAAAGAGGGCATTTTCATTAACCAAGCTAAGTACACAAAGGATTTACTTAAGAGGTTTTGTATGGATGGATATAAAGTAGCAAAGACTCCAATGAGTGCAACTATTAAGCTAGACAAAGATGAATCGGGTAAGCCTATTGATGAAAAGAAGTATAGAGGTATAATTGGCTCTCTCCTCTATCTTACCACATCTAGACTTGACATCATGTTTAGTGTTTCCCTATATACTAGGTTTTAAACTTGTCCTAAGGAATCTCATTTGAGTGCTGTGAAAAGAATTCTTAAATATTTACATGACACATTGTATTTAGGACTTCGATATCCTAGGAATTCATCTTTTAGTCTTCTTAGATATTCAGATGTGGATTATGTCTGTAGTTTTTTGGATAGAAAAAGCACTTTCAAAACTTGCCAATTCATAGATGAATACTAGTTTCTTAATTTAGCAAGAAGTAAGTTTAGTTGCCTTATCCACCATCAAAGCAAAACATATGCTGGCAGATTATCATTGCAGTTAAGTTCTTTCAATGAAATAATAACTCAAGGATTATGGCAAAGATGTTGATCACATTCCCATCACATGTAATAACACAAGTGTAATAATCTCTTTAAGAATCCCATCTAACATTTAAGAAACAAGCATATAGACATTAGACATCATTTTTTTGGAGATTATGTCTAAAATGGTAATTTGATGTTAGAATTTATTAACACCAATCACCAACTTGTGGGCACTTAAACTAAACCCCTTAATGAAGAAAGGATGAACTTCATCAAGAGGGAACTGGGGATGCTCGATGAAAGTTTCCTAAAGTGAAAATTAATATCATTTTATGTACTTCATTATTTTTTGTATTCAGTCATTGGTTGATATGATCGGTAATTGTTTAATAACTTTGTGTGTTGGATGTTTTAGATGTGTTAATTCATAGTGCAATTATGCTTTTTAATGCCAAATTACTTAAATTAATCATCATAACATTAAGTCTATCACATCTAATATGGGTCAATTCTTTTTTCTTATTATTTTTTAGAGTGTCTTATAATTTACGACTAGGATTATCCCTTCGTAGTCACTATTTACTGGTCCACCTCCAAAATTTTCATCTCTATCAATTTCTTATTGCAATTTTAGATTGCCACTGTGAAAATTTTTCAAATTTCAAATTTTTAACTATGAACTTCACTGATTTCCAAGGAAATTCTATCTGTTACTTAGAAAATTTGTATGTAGTTATCGCAATAAGGTAGTAGTGACTGCAAATTTTGAAACCGCTTGTATCATTTGATTTGACATCCAAATAATGCCTGCTTTTGATTTAATGCTTTTGTTACCATTTGTTCACCATTTTTACTTTCTTTTCTGCCTATATAAACCATCTTCACACCCCTCTATTCCACTTTTATCATCTTCTTCATTAATCCTCACCTCTCTTCTCAATCTCTTTCAAATTCTCTCGATTTCCACTCTCATGGCTCCCAAAAAGCTTACTATAACAGAAAAGGGTAAGGCAATTGCCTAACCTCAAAACTTTCCTCCACTTCATCTAATGCAAGGGATCACTAAAGAACAAAAAGAAAGATTCAAAGCCAACTCTAGCAAAATTATCTAACCAAACAAGATTTCATCCACCTTTCTCCTTGAATCTCTTGGTATCAAAGAAGAGATTCATGCCTTTCTTTCTAACCTTGGCTGGAATGAGTTCATATTCTGAGATGAACTAAGATACGAAGAAATCATCTAAGAATTTATATGCATAATAACTCTAAGTTGAAGGGCCGAATAAAAGGTGGGTGCATATGGGATGGTTTTTAAGGCTTTTAGGGATCCTTAATTCATAACCTTTGCTCAACTCTCTTCACTTTTTAATTTCAAACTAGAGATAACATTCCATTTGTTATCTCTATTCTTGACATCATTTATTCAGAATTTTGGTTCAAAATTTTTATCGAAACAAAACACAACCCCAAAACTTCTCTAACCAAATATATCAAAACCTTCACAAATTATCTACTTCATGGAATCATCACATTTTCCATCAATGCTAGGGTGATGGAATTGAGAAAGTTTCCCAAAGAGATCTAGCATTCCTTTTCTGCCTCACCAAGAACAAATCAATACAAATAGGGAGATACCTTATGGATCAATTGATTTATATGAGTATAAAACCAAAAAGCTAATTTCTCATCCCTTCTTACATCACAACCATTTACAGATTTATAGGAGCTTTGAATGAGGAAAATGAAAAATTCCTCACTAAGAAATACCTCTCCTCTTAAAACTTCCTTGACTTGCCTTACTTGATTAATGCCAAGACCATCCATCTTGACACATATGTCTACAACTTAGGATTTATAAGGTCTAAGAATTAAGAAACTACTTATGTTTTTAAGAGAAAAAGGCTTATGATTGAGGAAGTTATCAAAGAGCCTATTCCATCTCCTAAGCTAAAGGAAAAGCCTAAATCAAAATCATCTTCCATCTCTCTCTCTTCAATCAATAAAAAATTGACAAGGCGATGAGGATGCTCAAGAGAAGATTTCTTCTTCTCTCTCACCTTCATAGTGATTTAGTAGATCTTTAAGAGAAGGTAGGTGTAACTCGTTGTCATCTTCTTAACTTTAAGGAATGGGAAGATACCCAAAAGGAAGAAGAAAACCAAGAAGCAAAGGGAGATGAGGCGGAGGAGATTAAGAAATTAGAGATAGTGATGACAATGATGACATATCTCCTACTTTCTAGTTTTATACTTAGCCTTGTAATCCCTTTTTGTTTGAGTTCATTTAGTTTCTTGTGTTTGGTCTAAATATATGATCAAATGTTTTTGTTTGACTTATATTCTCTATTTTCTTTAATATAATCTATGTTTGAAGTTTGTTCCCTCTATAGTTGCTCAATGTTGTTTTTGTTTGCATAACATTATACTTATCCCAATAATTACAATTGTCCTCGCTATTTGATCTTGATAAAGGAGGAGAGTGAACTTGCATGTTATTAATCAAGGGGGAGTATGAATTTAAAGGGAGTATGTTTAATTGTGTTTCAACAACTTTCAACTGTTAAACATTCTTAACATCTCAACTTCACACTTATGCATTCTTTATCCCTTGCAAAATCAATCTAAGTTGTTAAAATAAAAAAGGGGAAGATTATTGGACTAGGTTGGTCAAACCTAAGTCAAAACTCTCTTTTGATTTTGAAATGTAGATTGATATGTTCAAACATCAATTTCAAGTGTTGATTTTACAGATTTTTAGATAGATTTGCATTAGAAGTTGAATGAAAGTCTAAGTCTCAAATATTGCAAGTGGCATCCTAATTCATGATCACTAATTAGGATATTGTGATTGTTATCTTGTAAAAGATTGAACTAAGTTGAAATAAATGGTTTCGCAATGTATATCGTGTTCACCATCGTAATCGCGAATTTTGCATTTGTTTGAAAGGAATCAAATTCTCAACTAGAATATGTCAAGTGGCCCAAAGAGCCATTGGAAGATCAAATTAGCAAGAGCAAAATGTTGATCGAGACTGCAAATTATTGAAGCAACATCTTCATGTCAAATAGAAGATTTAATCATGTTGTCGCGTCCAAAGGAAGTAAAATCATTATTGCAAATTTTGCTCTAGCTTGGGGAACATAACAACTATTTTACTTGAGAACCAATGGTTGTGAGCCATATGGATTAGCCATTAGCTATAACCGCGAATCAAGCAAATTTAGTGCAATGTGAGAAATCGTAACTGTGAATGCCTAGTCATGACCACAAACACTATCTAACAAGCATTTAATCTAAGATATGCTAGTATACCTTGAAGATTTAGACATAGTTTTGTATGTAACATCTCTTTGGTAGTTATTGCCTATAAATACTCCACCAAATGGACTTGAATGCAAGAAAATAACATTCAATATAACAAAACTCTTGCAATTTTATTTCTCAACCTTTATACATTCAATGTCTTACTTATGAGTTGTTGTTGTTTAGTATGAGCATTAAACACTATTGAGTTTCAGTTTGAGAGGTAGCCATTATTGTAAAACTCTTGTTTAGGTTAAGTGTGAGTCTACAAAAACATTTGAAAGGTTGTGTGTGAGCTTCAAAATACAAAGTGCAAGGTTATGTGTGAGTCTTGAAATACAAAGTGTAAAAGTTTGGTATGAACTTGAGAAAATCTTGGAAGAATTGGAAAGTCGATAGTTAAATAGCCAGTTAGAAGAATTGTGGAATGGATGTAGTATTTGTTTATACCATAACCACTATAAAATCTTGTGTCTTCTATTATTCTCCTACTTCTTTCATTTCATTCTCAACAAACTTTCCCTCCAAAATTTTTAAATTTTTCATCAATTTAACCCCTCTTCTTAGTGCTCAAAGGCTAAAAAGGGTAATAGCCATAAGAAAGAAGATGGGTATACCTTATATGGTTGAAAATGGCATAGGAGATTTTTCAGACCAGTGTGAGAATGGGTTTGTTACTAATGAAGATTTGTGTGATTTAGGGTTTGATTTTGAAAACTCCAAGCCAAAGAGAACGATGATGATGACAATGCTAATGGATTAAGGTTATGGTCGAGATGATGATGGCATTTGATCATCAAAGTTGGAGAAGACTGGGTTTCTCTATAAATTTGTTTGTTGAGTTTATTTTTTATTGAAATTGGAGAGGATTGATGATTTTGTGAATCAATATTGTTGGGTTTTGGTGGCGAAGAGGAAGCAAAGATGATTTTGTGAATCAATTTTTTACGTTTCAGTGTTGGATTTTGAAAATCTTGACGCTGAGAGGTGAGGGTGTGTGAGTAATGGTGAAAAAAGAAAATTTAATATAAAATTAGAGACATTATATATATTTTATAAGAATTTAACAGAATGATATGATAGTTAACAAAATCAAAATTAGGAGATATTTGAGTATAATATCTAAATATGGAAGACTAAATAGTAAAATATGGAAAAACTTAGGGAGGTTAATGTATTTAACCCTTTTCTTCTGTTTTGTCCCCTATTTTCTTGCATAAATTTACTTATTTTCTTATTTTGTTTAGGTTTATCTTTTTCGATCAAAATGTTTTGTGTGCGTTTTGTCTTATTTTCTTCAATAAATTATCTCCAATCTAATTTGATTTATATATCTAGATATTAGATATGATATTCTTGTATCTTCAAGAGCACATATCTAATTTTTGTGTACGTTTTAATTTTATTTATGTTTTTTAGGATTATATATTCTTTTCTTTTTATAAAAGTTCGGTCTCTCTTTGTATGAGTTTTAGTTTTTGTAGAATTTCTGAATTATTTTTCAAGTTTACTTTTGATAGTAAACTTAAATTGATCAATGAATCTATAGTTATCAGGATCATTCAAAGAACATGAGAGTCTATTTGTGATTCTAATAATCAATGAATTGAGAGTGTTTCTCGTCAAATTGTAATTTCAATTACTTAGTCATTTCAACTAGAGAATATTATAGATAAGTTTCTTTTTCTATATTTTCATATTTCTTAATGTATCATTATTATTATATTTATAGATTAAATTGTACATTTTATTAATTTATGAATGAAGTTAATATTTTCCTTAAAAAAAAAAAGAAAAAGAAAGGGAAGCAGCTCCACCCCAAATATGGTCCTCGCTATGTCAAAACAAAACAATACCAAAATCAAATTGCCACGAGAAAAACTCATGTTCCAAAAACCTGAGCACCAAGCCAAATGCTTGTATAATAAATAAAACTAACCCCTTTTTTTTTTTCCAGCAGTGATAGACGTAGCAAGGAGAGGTAGCTATAGTGTTGTTGATCTTAAGGGCATGTTTTTTTTTTTATATATTAAATACAATTTATTCAGTTTCATGTTTACTTTTTGTATATTTTTAATTAAATTTTACATCCTTTTGGTTCACTTTTTTTAATTATAAAAAAAATTAATAATGAATCAAATACAATTATGATAGTAATACTAATCATACTAAATCATGTTTAGCTGCATATTTTGGATATAAAATTTATTCGCTTTATTTATAGAATTTGTTCTTTTTTTGTTCTGTTTCTATATATCATTTGAACAAATTTTCTGTCTCAAATTTGAATATAGAATTTATTCACTCTAAATTTAAAATATATTTATTAGTTTGTTCATTTTTTTCATATATTTGAATAAATTTTATATCTGATACTATACCACGCAAGCTACCAAACATTGGGTACTACACATAAAGCTCCTTACTACACTTGCACTTCCCCTTTTTTTTTTAAACACTGGAAACGGGTCTAAAAGCCTTGATCAAATAAAAACATAGGCACACACGTAAAAGCCTAAAATATAAAACCATGATATCCTGAGACAGGCTGCATTGGAAAATTCATTAAACGCTCTTCATTCCTTACATGACGAGAAATATAAATTTTTTCATTACCCGTTAGACCCAAGAATTTTAAATTAGATCATAACTCTCTCTTAAAATTTTTAAATTTTGTTAATTTTAATCCCTAAAATGTCGTTTAGTCATCACTAATTTTTATCTCTTAAGGACACCTAAGTATTATATCACAAACAACTTTAATCTCTTAAATCACTTCCTCCCTTGATTATAGTATAAACACTTCAAAATTATTAATTTTATGAACCCACAAAATTTTTATTAATTTTGAAACTGCAAAAAAAAAAAAAAAAGCAAATATCAATCTGAAACTTAAGAAATATAGGAAAACATAAGAATGCAAAATCTGGCGAGCTTAGAGCATAAAATTTTATTTGGTAATAAGGAGCATCGATAGTGCCCAAACTCTATAAAGTCTGGCTAATAACTACATTTGGAATACGGACAAAACTCTATAAGGTCCGGCTAATAACTACACTTGGAATACGGACAAATATAAGTCTTGCATATTGAAGTTTTTCATTAATATATATATATATATATATATATATATATATATATATATATATATATATATATATATATATATATATAGATATGTGTGTATATAGAGTTTTTGGTTAAAATATATTTTTTTTTTTTTAACACACACATCTAAAAAGAATATCTTGTC
>CATIWR010092897.1:0-22234 GCA_949677035.1 Omphalea diandra | reverse complement strand
AGATATAATGTTTAGTGTTTGTATGTGTGCTAGGTTTCAATCTTCACCTAGGGAATCTCATTTGAATGTTGTAAAGAGAATTTTCAAATATTTGCATGACACTATTCACTTAGGACTTTGGTATCCTAGGAACTCTTCCTTTAGCCTAGTAGGGTATTCGAATGCGAATTATGCAGGTAGTCTTTTAGATAGAAAAAAACACTTCTGGGACTTGCCAATTCATAGGAGAATGTCTAGTCTCTTGGTTTAGTAAAAAGCAAGTATCGATTGTCTTGTCTACCACAAAAGCCGAGTATGTGGCGGCGGGTTGTTGTTGCACCCAAGTTCTTTGGATGAAACAATAATTAAAGGACTTTGGTAAAGTAATTGATCACATTCCTATTAAATGTGACAATACTAGTGCTATTAATCTTTTAAATAATCCCATCCAACATTCCAGAAGTAAGCATATAGATATTAAACATCACTTTCTTAGAGATCATGTGCAAAAAGGTGATGTTGTGTTAGAATTCATTGACACTAATCATCAACTTGCAGATATTTTCACTAAACCTCTAAATGAAGACAGGATGCACTTCATTAAGTGAAAATGCTTGATGGAAGCTCTCTCAAGTAAAAATTCTTGCTTGATCTTATGTGATATGTTTGATTGATTATTGATATGGAAGGTTTTATTATTTGTTTCTAGGGGATCACATGTTTTTTCAAAATTTTCATTCTTATCCTTGATGACTCGCAATTCGTGATCGCTATTCATTCTTCACGATCGCGAATTACAAGTCAACTTTACCGACTGTCAAATGTCAATTCGCGGTCGTGAAAATCATCTCCACCATGAATTTTGTCAGAATTTCAAAATTTTGACTATTGCAGCTCGCATTCCCGAGGAAAATTTGTCCGTTACTCACATTTTTTGGAATTCACGATCGTGACTGAGGAAATCGCGGACGCGAATTATAGTAATTAACTTACATTTATGAGATTTGATTGCCAACCATTGCCAACCCTTCATTTAATCAATTTCTAGTCGTTTGTTACCGTTTTCACAGCCCTTGAAGCCTATAAATACCCCCTTAAAACAATGTTTTCATCACAACTTAAATTTACAAACCTCTAAATTTCCTAATCTCTCAAATCTTTCCTCTATTTCTCAAGCATTCTTTATGGCACCAAAGAAAGCATCTAGAGCAGATAATGGCAAGGGAATTGCACAACCCTCTGCTCCTCCTTCTCTCCTCAACATGAAGGGAGTCACTCGCGAAGAAAAAGAGAGGTATAAAGCCAATCTCTCCAAAACCATCCTCCCTAATAAAATTTAATCTTCATTTCTGCTCGAGTCCTTTGGTCTTGCCAACGAAATTCGAGCATTCCTGTCCAACCTTTGCTGGAATGACTTTATCTTTTGCATGGAACCCAGATACGAGGAAATAGTTCAAGAGTTTATGTGCATGGTTCAATTAAGCCGTAAAATGAAGTCTTCAGCGGGGTAGTACGGTATGATGTTTCGGGCCTTTGGTGTCCCTACTTCATCACTTTTGAGCAGTTGTCCAACCTATTTACTCTTCAAATCGATGAGCACATTCCTTTTATCATTGTTGTTCTTGATATAATTTATTTAGAATTTTGGGTTGAGATCTCTATAGAGGTTAAGCACGATCCACGGTCTTCCTTGGCAAAACATATCAAGACCTTACCATTCTGGATTCTCCACCAAATAATCACGTTCTCCATCAATGCAAGGGGCGATGGGAATGAAAAATTCTAACAGAAGGATCTTACGTTCCTCTTCTGCCTAGTAAAGAACAAGCTTATCCAGATCGACAGGTATCTTGTGGATTAATTGATTCACATGAGCACCAAGCCGAAGAGTCAATTCTTGCTTCCATCGCATGTCACCGCTATCTACCGCTTTATGGGCGCTCTAGACGAGAAGGAAAAACTTTTTACTAAAAAATATCTGCCTTCATAGAACTATTTGGATCTCACCTACCTCGTCAACGCCAAGGTGATGTATCATGTCTCCTACATCTATCTGTTTGGCGCTTATGGTGCACAACGAACGGAGAGCTCTCACGCATCTAAGAGGAAGCGCCTCCACCTTGAAGAGGTTCCTTCTCTGGCCCCTTTTGCTCTTCCTCCATCCACGCCAAAGGCAAAAAAGTATCCCTCTCCACCATCAACAGCAAGCTTGATAAGCTTATGCGGACGATGAAGAGACGATCTCTATTCCTCTCCCACCTCCACAGCGACATAGTGGATCTTCAAGAAAAGCTTAGAATTCCTCCCTGCCACCTCCCCGACTTTACGAAATTTGACGATACACAAGATGGGGATGAACGTGTGGAAGACGGAGATGAGGCCGAAGGTGGCCTCCAAGAGCCTACAGATGACTTGTCTGGGTACGACAGTGATTCTCCAGTTTTTTAGTTTTTAGGTTTCTTTTGGTACTTTATTTTTCTTTGTTTACCTTTTATAATCAAACTTGTGATCTCACATTTAGTATATCTATAAAAGTTTGTTCTTTTTTGCATCTCTTTGTGTTAAGCAATTACTTTTATCTTTATGATTAATGTTTGTTCCTTATATACTTTTGCTTCTTGTTTCTATTTATGCTTAAATTTCCCTTTAATTATCTTTCGTCTTATCTAGCCTTTTTGATCTTGCCAAAGGGGGAGATAAAATAAGATAAGATACGAATGAAAAATTATAAAATCCAAATGAGAGAAAACTATTTAAGGGGGAGTAAGTGAGTGAGTGCACAAGTTGAGGAAGAGCAACTATTAAGGAGCAACTTAACTTTACATTTAGAAATCTTTGTTAGGCTATGATTCAATTTTACTTTTTTGCACTTATTTTTCACTTTGGATCAATCTAGGCTGTCAAAATCAAAAAAGGGGAGATTGTTGGACTAGGATGGTTAATCCTAAGTCTAGAACCTCTTTTGATCATAACAAAAAAGATTGATCATCACTAATATTTCAAATAAGTGTTGATTTTGCACAAATAAATAAATCTCTCAAGAAGAAATGAAAGGAGTTGATAAACTCTAAAGTGCCATGTAAATCGCGATCGCAATCTAGGATTTGCGACCGCGACTCATGTTAAGGCATGCTGAAATTCAAGCAGGTGAAATCGAGGAGCCATTCTCCATCGCGACCTATGGAAAAGAAGAAGCCCAAAATGTGACAGACGAATTCGTGGTGAATGTCACGCCCTAGTCGTGACCGCGAATTTGAAAGTGACTCAAGAGGGAAGCAAGTCCACAACCACAGCTTGACAAGTGTCCCAGAAGATTGTTGGAAATCAAATTTCATGGAGGCATTTTATTGGTAACGATCGCGAATCCTGAGGAAGAAAAATGACTACTTTGACAGACTAATTCGCGTCCTCTATCGCGTCCTGTACATAAAAACTCGCAATCGCGACTTCTAAAAGTATGTAAAAGATAATGACTATATTTTCCTGGTGAACTAATAAGAAGTTGCCATGTGGACTAGTCGTTAGACACAAACAGGGTTTTCCTTAAGAAATTTGGATTTTGCGATCGCAAAATGGCAGTAGAGACCGTGATTTCATCCTAACAAGCATTTAATGCAGAATCTGTTTAGTATGTCTCAAAGATTTGATGAGCTATGATCTGCAACATCTCTTTAGTGAAGTTTGGATATAAATACACCACCAAACAACCATGAATAAGGTTGCTAAAGAATTTATTACAAGTGATTAAATCTCTCAATCTTTACTACTCATTTTCTTCAATTTTCTTTATGAAATTGTAAGTGTTAGGTGTAAGCATTAAACACCAATTTGTAAGGTTATAGTGTTAGCCTATAAAAACACTTAAAGAAAGGTTTAAGTGTGAGCCTAGTGAAACACTTGAGTGAGGTTGTGTGTTAGCCTAGAAACACATTTTTGTAAGGTTGTGTGTAAGCCATCAAAACATAAGTTATATAAGTTGGGTCTGAGCTTGAAAACACCTTGAGATAGTGAAAATACCTAATTGGTTAATTGGGGAGTGGATGTAGGGTCGATTATACCCGAACCACTATAAATCGGTTGTCTCCATTATACTCTTTCTTCTTCCCTTTTTCTTTGTTATTGAAATTTTTATACACCAATTCAACCCCCCCTTCTTGGTGCATAGGGACAACACTATCATCATCACTAGACTCTCCAATTTCTTCATCTTCTCCTCCATCTTGTGTTTCATCCCCTTCTTTCACCTCTTCGTTTTCTTCCTCTTTTGGAGTATCCTCCCAATCCTCAAAGCCTATGATGTGGCAAGGTATGACACCTTCTTTCTCTTGAAGGTCCATTAAGTCACTGTGGAGGTGGAAAAGAAGAAGAAATCTCGCATTGATCATCCTCATTACCTTGTCCAATTTCTTATTAATTGAGAAGAGAGGACTTAGGGTTTGGTTTGGGCTTGGGAGATGGTATTACTTGGGCACCCTCCTCTATCACAAGCCTCTTCCTCTTTGAAGCTTGAGTAGTTTCAAGCTTTTTAGCACCAATTGATCCCAAGGTGTAAATGCAAGTGTCTAGATGTATAACCTTAACATTGATGAGGTAGGGTAAATCAAGGAAACTGTGGGATGATAAATATTTCTTTCTGAGGAATTTATCATTTTCCTTATAAAGGCTCACATAAATTGATAAATGGTTGTGACATTAAAGGGTAGAAGAAATTGACACTTAGGCTTCGTACTCATTTGAATCAATTGATCCACAAGGTATCAACCAGTTTGGATGGGCTTATTTTTTGTTAAACAAAATAGAAATGCTAGGTCTTTTGAGAGACCTTTTCATTGGCATCACCTCTAGCATTTATAGAAAAAGTAATAATGTGATGAATAAGCTATTTTGATAGGGTGCGATTGTATTTAGCCAGAGATGTTTTTGGATCATGTTTTGTTTCGATGGATATCTTAGACCAAAATTTGGAATAGAGGATAACAAGTACAGAGATGATGAAAGGGACATTATCTCCCACTTAAAGGTTGAAAAGTTTAGGGAGTTATTCAAAGGTAATAAAGCAAGGGTCCCTGAAAGCCTGAAAGACTAACATGTACCTGCTTTAGATTTGGCTCTCCCGCTTAAGGTGACCGTATAAATGAACTCCTTGATGATTTCCCCATATCGAAGTTCATCTTAAAAGATAAACTCATTCCAACCCAAGTTTGATAAGAAGGCATTCATTTCATCTTTGATTCCAAGAGACTCAAGGGGAAAAGTAGAGGGAATTTTATTAGGTTAGATTATTTTGTTAGAGTTGGCTTTGTATTGATCTTTCTCCTCTTTGATTATTCCCTTCATTAATTGAAGGGCATGAGGGCTAGAAGGTTAGGCAATGCCCCTTCCTTTCTTTGTTCTTAAAAACAATGAGTTCTTATAAATAGCAACTGTGATTTGATCATAGTGATTACGAATTACAAGGCAAAAAGAAATACAAAGAAAGAATAAGAGTTGGCCTTCCTAGTTGTGATCCACTCATTATAATGATGATTAATTCTAGCAAATTGGCATAAAATAGCTTAATTGCTTAAAGAACTAACACATTCAATATAATCAACATCCACAAATACCAAATAAATAATTCAATTAGTCAAAGTGGCATACACAATAAGGAATAAGAAGTGAGATCTAATTTTCACCTTAGGGAACTTCCATCAAGCATCCCTAGCTCCCTTCTTGACAAAGTCATCCTCTCTTCATTAAGGTTTTTAGTGAAAATATCCACAAGTTGATGATTGATGTTAATAAACTCTAACACCACATTACCATTTTGGACATGATCTCTAAGAAAATGATATCGAATATTGATGTGTTTGCTCTTAGAGTGTTTGATGAGATTTTTTGAAAGATTTATTACACTAGTATTATTACATTTGATGGAAATGTGATCAACATCTTTGTCATAATCCTTGAGTTGTTGTTTCATCCAAAGAACTTGGGTGTAATAACAATCCACTGCCACATATTCTATTTCAGTGGTGGATAAGACAACTGAAATTTGTTTCTTACTAAACCAAGAAACTAAGCATTCTTCTATAAATTGGCAAGTTCTAGAAGTGTTTTTTCTATCTAATAAGCTACCAATATAATCCGTATCTGAATACCCTAAAAGACTAAAAGATGAATTCCTAGGATACCATAAACCTAAGTATAATATGCCATGTAAATATTTAAGAATCCTTTTAACTACATTCAAATGAGATTTCTTAATGCATAGGTGAAACCTAGCACACATGCATACATTAAACATGATGTCAAATCTAGAAGCAGTGAGATAAAAGAGAGAAATAATCATAACTCTATACCTCTTTTCATTAATTGGCTTATCCAATTCATTTTTGTCTAGCTTGATGGTAGCACTCATTGGTGTCTTAGCTACTTTACATCCCTCCATGCCAAATCTCTTGAGTAGATCTTTTGTGTATTTGGCTTGGTTGATGAAGATGTCCTTTTTGGCTTGTTTGATTTGTAGAATAAGGAAAAACTTGAGCTCTCTTATCATGCTCATCTCAAATTTCCTAGTCATAGACTTAGCAAAATCTTCACAATGAGTATATCTTGATTGTGTCTTTCTATAAATAAAGTTGCGTCAACTTTCCCTTTTTTTAAAATCATTTAGTAAAAGGAATGAACTAAGCCTTTCATACCACGCTCTTGGAGCTTGTTTCAAACCATATAAGGCTTTAGTTAATTTAAAAACATGATTTGGAAAACCATGAGAATCAAAACTAGAAGGTTGTTTAACATAAACTTTCTCCTCAATGAGACCATTTAAAAATGCACTTTTAACATCCATTTAGAAAAGTTTAAAATTCATGTGACAAGTGCCAAGAGAATCCTAATGGCCTCTGATCTTGCTACGGAGGCATAAGTTTCATCATAATCAATGCCTTTTTCTTGGTTGTACCCCTTTGCAACAAATCTAGCTTTATTCCTAGTGATGAAACCTTATTTATCTAACTTGTTTCTAAACACACCCTTGCATCACACAATAGGGTGTTCCTTAGGCCTAGTTCCTATACTTTATTTCTTTTAAATTGGTTAAGTTTCTCTCACATAGCAAGCACCCAACTTTCATCAATAAGAGCTTCATCAACTGATTTTAGCTCAAATTGAGAGACAAATGCAAAATTATTATCTAATACTTAAAGTCAAGTTCTAGTACTTATTATATCTTTGGGTGATGTTTTGGAGAATCTCAAATCCTTGGGAAGATTTTGAGCTAGAATTCTACTTGTCGTGGTTAGGATTCCTTTTCTTCTTTTGATGGCTTATTTTCTTTAAGATCAATCACCATTTCTCTTGAAGTTGACTGTAGCTCCAATTTCTTAAAGTTACCTGTAAGACTACCAATAAGAGAACCTTTCCTAAGAACAAGTTTACTAGATTCATCAAACACAATATTCATAGACTCTTCAACAACCATAGTACTTAAAAACTCCATAGGCCGTACTAGAGGTGGAATAACCTAGAAAAATTCCTTTATTTATTTTATAGTCAAATTTTTCAAGGTTGTCTTCGGTACATAAAATGTAGCATTTGCATCTAAAAACTCTTAGGTATGAAATATTAGGTTTTCTACCATTCCAAAACTCATAAGAAGTTTTGTTAAGAATGGATCTTTTAAAAACATGATTAACAATATAACAAGAGGAATTGATGGCTTCAACCTAAAAGTAATTAGGCAAAAAATATTCATTGAGCATGGTTCTTGCTATCTCTACTAAGTTTTATTTTTCCTCTCTTTAACACCATTCTGTTGTAGTGTTCTAAGAGCAAAAATATTATGAGAAATCTCATTCTTTAGGTAATAAGTTTCAAAATAATCATTTTAAAATTCCTTTCCATAGTCACTTCTTATAGAGAAATAAAGTAACCTTTTTCATTTTGAACTCTTTTTGCAAAACTTTTAAAAGCATCAAAAGTGTCATTCTTATGAGCTAGAAAGGACACCTAAGTAAACTTAGAGTAATCATCAACTAGAACAAATGCATAATACTTCTCACCTAAACTAGTACTCCTAATATGTCTAACCCAACCCATATGGATAAGTTGAAGGGGTTTAGATGTACTTATAATATTCTTTACTTTGAAGGAAGTTTGATGTTGCTTCCCCATTTAGTAAGGTCCACAAGTCTTATCCTTTGAGAATTTTAGCTTAGGAAGACCTTTCACTAGCTCTTCTTTAGATAGGCTTTTATTGGAACTCCATGATAGCATGACCAAGTCTTTTATGCCATAGTTAAGCTTTATTACTAAAAGACACAAGACATTTGAAAGATTGGTTAGCCAAATTATCTAAGTCAATTAAATAGGTATTGCACCTCCTTTCACCCTTAAATATTACATTCTTATCCATCAAAGTGGTAACCCAACACTCTCTAGGGTCAAAGATGACTTTGTTACCTTTATCACATAATTAACTTATACTAAGCAAATTATGTTATAAACCATCTACTAAAAGAACATTATCAATAAATGAACAACCATTCTTACCAATTGTTCCAATGCCAATTACCTTACCCTTAGCATTATTTCTAAAAGTGACATTGCCACCTTCATTCTCTTATATGGCTGTGAATAGCTTTTTGTTACCCGCCATATGCTTTGAGCACCTACTATCTACATAGCAATCATTGTCTTCACTATTGATTGTCATACAATCCTACACAATACAAACAAATTACTTTTGTTTAGGTACCCAAGCATACTTAAATCCTTATGGGTTAGATCTTGAAGAGTCATCTAATTTGAGATAAGCCTTCCTAATATAACAAAAGTGTTTATATGACCAAACTTCATGCAATAATGACATTAGAGTTTAGATTTGTAAGTCTTTCTCCTATGCATAACTTTAGTATGAGTAGGGGGCCTTCTCATACTATGATAGTGAGAAAATGAGCATGTGTATGAATGACTAGGAGTAGAATTTTGTGTGTTAGGGTAAGCATGGTTTTTAGTGTAGATGAATGCATGATTAGCCTTTTTGGCTTAGGCTTTGAGCCTTGAGGTGCCTTTCCCTTGCCCTTAGGCATGGGTGGCTTAGTGTTATGAATACTTTTTCCCCCAATTACCTCAATACTAGATGTTTAAGGTGCTAAAGCTTTAATAAAAGTAGTGAAAGGGAGTTTAGATGATGAAGAGGCTCCATTGAACCTTAAACCATGTCGTATTGGGGGAGGTCCTTGGGATACAATTAATGTATCTAGGGCTTCCTTCCATTTGTGGAACTTAGAAATAAAATTTCTAAACTAAATTACCTCTCCTTTTAAGGTATCATTTTCCTTTCTTAAGGAGTTTAGAGAAGAAGAAGATTTAGTAAGACTTTCAATGAATTTTTTGAGTTCTTCATTTAAAGTCCTTAACTTACTTGCAAGCTCATTTAATGAGTTAAACTCATTTTCCAATTTTGAGCATTTCTTTTTGTAAGTTTTCATTTATGACTTATATTTGTCACATTTAAAATAAGAGTTTTTAAGAGCTCATCATCTACCTTATCAAATGTATCATAATTTTCATTAGAGTGGGGTGAATAATTTACCTCATTAGAAGAGTCTTCTTGTGCCATGAAACACAGATTTGCCACTTCCTCATCTTCATCACTAGAGCTATCATCCCAAACGGCTTTAAAGCTTTTCTTCTTTTCTTTATCCCCTTTCTTCTTCTTTTTTAGCTTAAGGCAATCATACTTGATGTGGCCTTGCTTGCCATACTCATAGCATGTTACTTCATTCTTCTTTTCTTTGAGGTTGGGAGATGTCTTCTTAAAGTTCCTTCTATCTTTTTTTTCTTCTTATCAGCTCCTTGGTCCTTCGAGAAAGCATGGCTAGCTCTTCCTTTTCTTTTTCACTATTATCATCACTTGAGACAACCTCTACTTCTTTATCCTTAGCTGAGACAACCTCTACTTCTTTATCCTTGGCTGAGGATTTGAGAGCTAAGGTCTTCTTCTCTATATTGTCATTCTTATCCCCTTGTCTTCTCATCTTTTCATCTTCTTATATTTTTTCAAGCCTAGCTCATGAGTAAGAAGCTTGCCTATGAGGACATTTATTGGCACTTTTCTAATTTTTGGATTTGACTCTTAAATACTACATACTTTGGCACTAAACTTCTCAAGAGGTAAGAATTTAAGTATTTTGCTATTTACCTCATGATTGGTGAGTACTCTTCTGAATTTCTTCATGTTTGTGGCGATGGATAGGAGTTTATTTGTCATATCGATAATGCTTTCATTATGAAAAACTCTCATTCAGTCACATAAATTTCTAATATGTTAGATTTCACCAAAGTTATGCCTTCATGGTAATTCTCCAAAGCTTTCCAAATTCCATAGGCTGTGACGCAATGTTGTACTCTTCCTATTTCTTCCCTTGATAAAGAACTAAGAAGAAGTGTCATTGCCCTTTTATTCCTCCCATTTGATCTTCTATGAGCTTCTACCCATTTCTCTCTTGGGATTAACTCTTTATTTCCATCAACCGCCTTAATAGGCTTCCACTCTTTTGCCACAATATCCCAAAGATCCACCACATTGCTGTCTAAATATATCTCCATCTTATACTTTCAATGCGTATAGTCGGAACCTTCAAAGTATGGCTTGAGATGGGTCTAGATACCTTCTTGTGTCATTTGTCTTTACATACTCAATTAAGGGTTTTAATGAGACCAAGCTTTGATACCACTTGTTGGCCCTTGAGCACCAAGAAAGGGAGGGTTGAATTAGTGAGGAATTTAAAATTTTATAGGAAAGGTGGAGAATATGCAGATTAAAGAAGTAGGAGAAGAAGTGAACACATAAAATTTTATAGTGGTTTAGGTGTTAATGAACCCTACATCACTCCTCAATTCCTTAAAATTGGGTGTTCCATTAACACTAAATGGTATTTCCAAGCTCACACCAAATTTGTACACTGTGTTTTATGGCTCACATAAAACCTTACAACTTATGTTTTAAGGCTTACATAAAAACTTCTATAGTGTTTTTCCAAAGGCTCACACTTAATCTATTATAAGAGTTTTATAGCTAGCCAATTATAATGGTGTTTAATGCTCATACCCAATAATATCAACTCACATACAAAGAATTAAAAGTTGAGAAACAACATAATAAGAGTTTGGCTATCATCAATATTCTCTTACATTCATGCCTGTTTGGTGGAGTATTTATAGGCCACAACCACCAAATAGACGTTACTAAGAAACTATGTCTAAATCTCTAAGGCCAAATAGGCAGATTTTGTAGTAAATGTCTGTCAGATTGATTTTATAGTCGTGACTAGCATGTCATTGTCGCGATTTCCCATCTTGTAGTAAAAAAGTTAAAATTATGGTAGAGAACCCCGTTTGTATCTAACGGTTAGTCCACGTGGCATGTTATTATTAGTCTTCCAAGAAAAATAGTCGTTGTGTTCTTCCAACCAACCAAAAGTCGTGATTGCGATTTAGTTTCTTTTTGGACATGACTATCATTGCGAATCCTTCTGTTTGATCAAAAGAAATTACTTCAGTTGGTCACGCCTTAAAGGCCATTTCACCCTTGTAAATTTTAATATGTCGATGGTTACCTTGAACACTTGACAAACTCTGGTTGTGGACTTAGTTCCCTCTAAGCAACTACAAAAAGTCGCGATCGTGATTCCCAACGTGATGCTCACTACGAATCTATTTGTTTGGTCTCCATTGCTTTCTTGCTAAGGTCGCAACAATGATTTGCTCTGTGAATCCTTTTAGACCAAAGTTATCCATTCTTCACAATCGCAAATTTGAAGTCATTAGCTCTGAATTAGGATTTCTTTCATAAAGCTTGAGACTTAGACTTTTATCCAACTTTCAATGCATACCTATCTTAAAAATTGCAAATTAACACTTAAAAAAGATGTTACAACATATCAATATACTTTGTCAAGATCAAAAGATAGTTTTGACTATGGTTTGACCAATTTAGTCCTGCACACAGATACAAGATTGGCCTTTTTATACGAGCAATCACTTTTGTTACTAAGTGTAAACAAAGGTGAGACAATTTTAAGTTATATTATCTAGGTAATAATAGAGTGCAAAATACTTAAATTCAAAATGTCATCTTTGTACGTGAAATAAAGGGATCTATTGATAAGTTGTATCAACTTAGGGTGGTTGTTGTAAAACTCCACATAATATGTTAAATGCCAAATTTGAGTTCTGATGAATATATTATAATGAATATGTTAGGAGAACTCATAATTAGATGTTATATTTATCTAATTACAATTTGTACGATATCTATAATTTGTAAGATATAATATTCATGTGAAATACCTATGTGATTTGTATCACATAATCATAATTGAATCAATTGAAAAAATAAAGTTAATAATTAAATGACTTTATTTAGTGTGAGATCCCTTAGTTTATAAGTAATCTCGTATTGATATTCTTATGACTAGTATGTTCTCACAACTAGTATTTGATGATTGCTATCTTAGAGTACTACCACAAGATCATGATTTGATTTAGTTTAATGGGGGTATCTTTAGAAAATCAAGTTAAATAAGAATTATGGAGTTTGAGAAAAAGGAAGATCATTTTGTATTATCACATTGACATGTATTTATTATTAGACTAATCATGTTTTATCTCAGTGATATAACATAATGATAAATACATATAGATTCAATATGAAATGAGATCTCATAATAAGAATGTGATAAAATGATCTGGGGTATAACATATTAAACATGCTCTAAGATTTTCTCAATCAAGATACTATATAATCCTAACAAATATTCAACAAAAATGCCTTCGAAGTATTCATAGTCGTATGGCTTATTTAACAAGTATGAACTTCATAAATAAAGAAGAAAGTTGATCACAACTTGTGTGAGTGGGACACATCATGGGTCCGACACTCATGATGTGACTCGACCTGTATCCACTAATTATTATTATTAATTAATAGTAATTTGAAACACTAAATATGGGAAGAGAGATAATTGTTAAATAGTTATCTAAAGGGAGTAAAGTTGTTTTCAATACGTGAAGATAATATAACGTTGTTATATGTATTATTTTTCTTCCTCTAGACATTCACTCTCTCAGAAAAAATATTTTCCCAATAGAAATACTAAAAAACTTTCTATCTAAAATTCTCCTATGTGAATTGCGTAAGAGGTAAGTAATCTAAATTGTGAAAATTAATTTAAATTCATTATTTAGTTAATGTGATTGAAATTTGACTTATGCATGTTTTATGATCTTCGACATGATTCATGGATTTCTTAGTGTAATCCATGCGTATAAGCAAATTTAACACCTTAAAAAATATCATGTCTTAAAAATTTTACTTTATTTTAAAAAAGTTTAATCTTTGATGCAAATACTATTGATCCATTAGTTTTGATAATGTTATAAAATTTCTTAAAATGAAAAAAAAAAAATACTAATAGATGTTTTGAGAAAAATTAACACATCATTAATGTAAACAATAAAAAATCTTCATAATCTTTTGAAGCATTATTCATAATTCTTTAAAATTCAAATGGGGTATTTTAAGATCAAATGACATAACATTCCATTCATAATTATCAAAAGGGACATTAAAACTAATTTTATGTCTATTAGATTTTTTAATTTAAAATTTTCAAAATCTAGATTTCATGTCAAACTTTGAAAATATATTAGCAACATATAACCTTTTCAATAAATCTCTTTTGTTAGATATTAGATACCTAAGACATTGTTTAAATGTCTATAATTGATAACAAGCTTATGAATGCCTCGTTTTTTTTAGTAGCATTATGTAGAATAACTCCAGGGTGAAGATGACTTGGATTGTTTGTTTTACAAAAGATCATTTATCTCCCTGATATAATTAGTTTGAAACTTTTCATTCATGTGAATAGCTCTAGATCTTGTAGAGTAAAGAAACATGTTTCTTATTGGACCAACAACATAAGGAATAGTGGCACAAACATTTTTTGTAATAAATTTTCAAAATCTTTAATTTTTTTCAATATCAACTTATTTCAATTGATAAACTATTCTAAAAATCTGAATTTGTTTTATTAGATATTTATTTATTTATTTTTATATTGAGAAAAATTAATATCTTGATAGAAATCAATATATAAACAAATATAACATTTTTATAATAAATTTATTTCTTTACCCAAAATTTCTTTAGTAATCCCCTTTCTTTAACATTAAAAGAGTAAATTAAAGCGATAAAAGGTAAAGGAGTAAATTAAAGCAATAAAAGAGATTTATGGAATAATACCAGTACAAAGATTTTTAGTAAGAAAAAATAGAGATCTAAAGTAAAAATAATTATTACAAATTTTTGAATTTGAAAGCTTATAATTTATTTTTAACTACTACTATCAACAATATAAAGTCTGTTAGAAGTTTTTTCATACTAACATATAGGAATAAGTTCTTCTTGAATATAGTTTTTTTTACCATAAGAGTCTACTTTTAATAACTTATTCTAAAAATTAATACTAATAAATTTTTTAACAAGAAGTTTCTCAAAATTAATTTGAGAATCAGAACTACTAGCTTGCGTTTTAAAATCTCTTGCTTAATTAAAATATTTTTTATTTTTAATTTTAAAACATTTTTCTAATATTCTTAATTTCTTCTAAGAAATTAGAAATAGTAGAAGTAAAATAAATTTTCTTATCAAATTATTTGAAAATATCATCTAGGTTATAATTTTCAATTTAGTTTGAGTAGGTTTATTTGAAATAGTCTCTTTTAGTTTTAGCAAATACTCTTTTTGAATATTTTTATTTTTAATTTTCTCAATGGCATTAAAAAAAGTTCAGTATCTTTTGAAATAACATATGTAGTTCTTAAACTATAAACACAATGACATTCACAATCACATACATTTTCCTTTTCAGATTCAGAAAAAACTTCTCCATTTGAAGATTGCAATAATAAAATTTTATCACTATTATTTCCACTTTCATAATCTAAACTATTATCAGAAAGTAGTAAATTAATTATTTATTCTTTTAAATTGTCAAAAATATCTAAAGCATTAATGGTATCTTTCATAAAATTTTGTTTCTTATAATGATAAACATACCAACATTTATAATATACAAGAACAACAGATTGGTTATTTTTAGAGGATATTTTTTATGGCCTTTTTTCTTAGAATCTTTTAACTCAGGAGAAGAGGGTTTTGAAAAATTATGAATTTCATTTTTAGAATAAGACCTCTATTTATTGCTTTTAAAATTCCTTTTCCTGGAAAATCTTTTCTTATTCGTAGTTGAGGGAGGAATGATTTTTTATAACCATACTGTGAACAAAATTTTTTTAATTCTTTCCTATTATCATGCATTTTAGCTTTTAATTTAAGATTAGTATAAATAGTAAGTCCTTCATTATTAATATGATTGATAATCTCATTATAATAAGATTATCATAGTTGATGATACCATCCTCTACTCCCTTTTATTCATGAATGTACTTTCTTAGTAAATAATTTAGGTAGCCCAACAATAAATCTTTCTTTCTAAAAGGCATAGAAATAATCAGTTTTTGAAAAAAATTGAGTTAAGAATATAGATGATATCATAAAAAATGTTAAAAGCTTAGGAGAAGTTAAATTTGTCAAAATTTCAACAGATATGGCTTCAAAATGATAAGGATTTCTAATGAAACATTAGTAATAATATAGACCAAATGGGCAACAATATTTGATTCATTAGTATCACCAAATGTTGACCATCTTATCTATAGAAAACTTTAGTAGCATTTAAAATATTATTTTTATTAGTTTCAACAATATAGTTATCCCACCAACCTTTAAGTTGACCAGTAAAATTAGATATTAATAACTGGGTAGTGTTAAGGTTAGAATGACTCTTAGACCTATAGGCAAAAGCAAACATAATTATCTTATATAAAACATTTAAAATCATGTATTCACTTAATCTATCAATATTTCATTCATATAGAGCATCGCCATGATATCTAGATTGAACCATTTGACCATGATCCTTATATTGGACTCTAGGTTTTGGAAAAAGATTTTTTGTTTGACAAAAATTTTTCTATAATATATTTTAATAGTAGTAGTAATAGAATTATCTACTACTTGAATTTCATGAATTTCATCTTTCTAATTACAAAAATTCTTAAAAAATGAGGTGCTTGAAAAGAAGAAGTGAAATCTGAATAGAATTTAACTTTGAAATCTAATTAGATTTTAACTTTTGTTAAATTTTTTTTTAATAAAATCTCCTTATGAGTACCTATTTTACAGTTTTCAAACATTTGAAAAGGCTAAAAAATAAGTTTTTTAGCCTTTAGAATAAGAATATTAAAAGAAGACTGATAATTAGATTTAGAATAATATGTAGCTCAATTTTATCTAACTCAGAAGAAATAGTATATAAAATATAATTAGAATAATTATTTTTAAATTATATATTTTAATATCGTTCAAAGTAGGATTTTTTTTTTATCATCATCTATAACATTAGTCATTTTGAAAGGAGACTAAATGATATCTTTATTTTAAAAAAGAAATCTTTACCTCTTATAAAGGAGGATGGATTCCTATATAGTACCATTAGAAGTAGTAATTCACGATTGAAAATTTGTTCGTTAACATTAATATTTTTAACAGAAAATTAATTTGATTTTGGTCATTAAAAGTAGTAATCCATGAGCATTGAGATGTAATAATGACTATTGAAAAAGTCTTTTAAAAATGGCTAATTCTTTTGTGTAAAATCAACATCTCAATGATTATTAACAAAGATTTAATGAGTCTAAGATAACAACAACCAAGATAAGGTGCACAATGACTATGAAAGGTCTCTTATACTTAGGACCTCAATGGGTGTGGAAAATAGTCTAATGAGTGTTGACAATATGAAGATCATGGAAAGGTGCACAATGATTGTGAAAAGTCTTTTTGTATTTAGGACCTTAGTGAGTGTGGAAGATATGGGTGTTGATAATAAAACAAATGTAGAAGTATGATTAATGACTATTATAAAAACCTTATAGATGTAGCTATGAAAATTATGTAATATTAAAGCTAGTCATAATGAGTGTGCTATTGAAAGATATAATAGGTGTGAGACTTTAACAATGATGATAGGAAAAACCATCTCAATAACATTGTGGAGTCTGTGTAAAATTGACACTACCCAATTAATGTTACAAACTATACAATTACTATTGAAAAATCTTCAACAAGTGTGAGAATACTTCAACGATTTTTGTGAACAAATGAGGAACAATAGTCAAGCCCTAATGAATCAAAAAGGTCAAGACCTTTAGTCACTCAACGACTGTGGTGTATGGCTTAGCTACCATTGATAGGGTTACAACGATTGCTTTGATAGATCTAATAGTTTTTTTCAAATGTGATAGATCTAACAATATTTTCAATAGTTGAAAAATCTTCAATGAGTGTGAGAATACTTCAATTGTTGTTGTGAAGAAATGAGGAACAATAGTCAATGACTAGTCAATCAAAATGGTTAAGACCTTTAGTCACTCAATGACCGTGGCATATAGCTCAATGAGCATTGATAGGGTCACAATAGCTACTTTGATAGATTTAATAGTTTTTTCAATTATGATTATCGACTAGTTTTCCCTCCAATAATATATGTGTGTATGTGTATTCAAATCTTTAGAAGACAATAGATAATATTGAGTAAATAGAAAGAATGATCATTTGAGAGCAAATTATAGTGATCTAATTGTATTTCCTAAAGCTTATACAAGTCATATTGCAAGGAAAGGAATGACTACAAAAAAATGCTACTTAAATAAACTCAAATTCAAGAGGCAACTCACCCAATTGTGATTATTTATGTTTTATATTTATGTAAAAAGATTAAGCTTAAGTTTGAGAGTATTTTCCTTATGCACTAATTGTAATCTTTGTGTAAGGAATCTCCTTCGGTTGGAAAATCATAAACCTACACTTTATTAAAGGTTTAAGATGGTACTTGTAAATTTATCTTGAAAATGCTTTGGTATTGCCTAAAAACTATGTAATGTAGGCTTTTAGTGTTAATTGGTAAATTCACTTGAATGAGACTAAAGTGATGCCTGTAAATTCACTCACTTGTAAATATTTAAATAGCATTTGAAAGCTATTTATTAATGGAACTCTCTAATAAGATCTAAAGGAGATGGTAGGTTAGACTTAAGTTGAACCTTTATAGATATTAGTGTAATTATTATCAATTGCTTCCTGTGTTCACAAAGATATATTTTATTTAAGGCATTGTAAGACAACATATATAAAGTGGTACATATACTTCTTATGTTTAAAATTTATAAATGCTTAATTTTATCATGCATAAGGCTAAAATAGGTTTATAGTATTAATTAGTAATCTACATATTGTGTAGTTATAATTTAATATATTATCCAAAATATATTCATAAAATATATGGAATTATAAAGTTTTCTAATGTTGGATCAGAAGATCAAGAATGAATATGTTCATGTAGAAATGCCAATGAATGTGGATAGGGATGTTACACAATAAGTCCATAAAGATACAATAATTGAAATAGACAATAAGTTTCCTTATCTTTGAAGATAAGGTTAGTTGTAAAAGAGAATCCTTTTCATATAAATGATAATTTGATATTTAAACACCAAAGTAGTTGTCCTTATTGGACTAAGATGGTTAATCTTAAGTCTTAAACTACTTTTGATATTAACAAAGGAGATTGATCAATTCTAATGTTTCAATTAAGTGTTGTTTTGCAGTGTTTAGATAGTTTCTAAATTTTAAGTTGGATGAAGCTCAAAATCTCTAAAGAAAGCAAAGTGCCTCATAATTCGCGATCGCAACTTCATAAATCGTTACCGCGAACTAGACTAAGGCATTTTGACAAATTGGACAGATGAATTCGCGAGCCACTTCTCTGTTGTGATCAATACAAAGATGAGAGTGCCAAAGTCACAAACAAATTTGCGGTATGCGTCACGCCTCAATCGCGATCGTGAATTTCGAAGTAACTCAAAAGGGAACGAAGTCTATAACCACAGTTTGACAAGTGTCTCAAGTGACCATTGAAAGACAAAAATCGAGATGACAAGTTATAGGTAGCGACTGCGAATCCTAAAGAAGAAGATGAACATTTTGATAGATGAATTCGCGTCCTTAGTCACGGCCTGTATAAGACAAATCGCGACCGCTACTTTTATGAGCAGGTGAAAGATAACCACTATATTTTCTTGACGAACCAATAGGAAGATGACACGTGGACTAACCGTTAGACACAAACATGGATTTCCACCATAATTTTTGGCTCCTGTATGAAAATTAGAAAATCGCAACTGAGAAAGAGTAGTAGTGACCAAGAATGAAGCCTGACAAGAATTTAATGCAAAAATCTGTCTAACATACTTTGGAGATTTGCTACCAGTTTTATTGCAACGTCTCTTTGGTGGGTAGAGGTTATAAATACCTCACCAAACAGATGTAAATGCAAGAGAATTCATTAATTTGTAACCCAAACTCTTGTAATTTTGCTACTCAATCTTTTTTCTTCTTTAGGTGATTGTTGGGTGTGAGCATAAACACCATTTGTAAAGGTTGTAGTATGAGCCTGTAAAAACACTAAAAGAGGTTATTGTGTGAGCCTTAAAAATACAAGTGTAAAGGTTATTGTGTGAGCCTTAAAAACACAAGTGTAAAGGTTATTGTGTGAGCCTTCAAAACATAAGCATAAAAGTTTGGTATGAGCTTAAAAAAACACCATGGGAAGATAGTGGAACACCCAATTGTTGAGAATTGGGGAGTGGACGTAGGGTCGATTATACCTAAACCACTATAAATCTTGTGTCTCCATTCTACTCATTTTCCTTCTTATCCTCTTGTCTTAATTTTTATACACCAATTCAACTCCCCCTTCTTGGTGCCTAGGGACAATAAGTGGTATCAGGGCCTAAACACTTAAACAAACCTTTATTAGTGAGTAAAAGATCATGGCACAAGAGGGAATGCATTGACACCTCAAACCACACTTAGATGGAACAGACTATACTCATTGAAAGTATATAATGGAAATTTACCTTAACACAGATGTGGTAGACCTTTGGGATGTGGTTGTTAAAGAATGGAAGCCACCCAATAAGATAGTGGATGGAATTGAAGAACTTATCCCAAAGGAAGAATGGGTTGAAGCTCACAGGAGATCAAATGGCAAAAGCAAGAGGGCAATGACCATTTTTCTAAACTCTCTATCTAGAGAAGAGAATGGAAGAGTGCAACATTGTCAAACAACACATGCCATTTGGAAGACACTTGAGAACTACCATGAAGGCACAACTTTAGTTAAGTCAAGTCAGTTGGAGATGTACGTAATCGAATGGAAGCTATTCACGATGAAGGACAATGAAAGCATCACCAAAATGACGAATAGGCTCCTATCTATCGTCACTAATAAGAAAAAATTTGAAAGGACACTCACAATATATGAGGTAAACACAAAAATCCTCAAAACCCTTCCTTTAGAAAAATTTAGTGCTAGAGTGTGCAGCTTCTAAGAGTCCAATTCGGAGATTGAGAAGGTGCCAACAGACATTTTGATAGGCAAACTCTTGACTCATGAGTTGGCTTTACAAAAGGATGAACAAATGCAGAAGCTAATAGGTTAAGGAGATAAACCAGAAAAAGAGAGAAAAACCCTGGCTCTTAAATTTTCAACAAAGGAGAAGGAGGTAGAAATTACCTTAAGTGATGAAGAAAGTGACAAGGAAGAAGAGGAGCTAGTAATGCTCTCAAGGAGGACAAAGAAGTTGATCAAAAGAAGAAAAGAAAGAAAAGGCTTCAAGAAGACAACTTCTAGTCCAAAAGAGAAATCCAACGATAGCACTTGCTATAAGTGTGGAAGCAAGGCTACATCAAATATTAGTATCCCAAATTGAAGAAGAAGAAGAGATGGGACAAGTAAAAGAAGAAGAGCTTTTCAGCCACTTGGGATGATAGCTCAAGTGAAGAAGAGGAAGAATGAGAAGTTGTCAATATTTGCTTCATGGCACAAGAAGATTCTACAAATGAGGTATAAGTACTTCTTTTCATTCTAATTCTGATTTTGAATTTGATGAGATTGATGAAGAGCTTCTAGAGGCTCTACCCATGAGATGTGAGAAATACAAGTCACAAATGAAATCTTACAAAAGAAAATGTCAAAAGCTAGAGGATGAATATAATGACATTATAAGAGAATTGAGAGCATCTAATGATGAGCTCAAAAAATTAGTGGATAGTCAGTATCATCTTCTTCAATGACTTCACTAAGAAAGGAGAATGACACTCTAAAGGGAGAAGTCATTGAGCTTAGAAGCTCAATCTCCAAGTTCCATAAAGGAAAAGAAGCTTTGGACACATTGGTTGTGTCATAAAAACCTACACTAATTAGACATGGTATAGGCTTCAATGAAGCCTCCTCATCTTCTCAAACTACATTTGTTAGACCTTTAGAACCTCAATCTTTAAGGATAAAGGTAATTAGGAAGAAAAGTGCTCCTAGCACTAAGCCTTCTAAGCCTAAGGGAAAAAGAAAGGCTCCCTCAAGCTCTAGAGCGAAGACTCAAAGAGCTAACCACACTTATATGTATAACAAACAACATGGTCATTCTTATAAGAAATTCTCTACTCCTACTCATCATACATATACATGCATGCATTCATAAGGTATGAGAAGGCCTCTTACTCATACTAAATTTGTGATTAGGAGAAAGACTTCTAAGTTCAAACTCTAATGTCATTATTGCGTGAGATTTGGACACATCAATATTCATTGCTATATTAGGAAGACTCACCTTAAACTAGAGGACCGTTTATCTTCTAACCCCCAAGGACCCAAGTATGCTTGGGTACCTAAGAAAAGGTAACTCACTTTTATTGTATAGGAGAGTGTGGCTACCACCAAATCAAGCAATTGACCTATGGATAGTGGATGTTCCAAGCATATGACTAGAAATAGGAAGCTATTCAAGGCATTAAAAGAAAAAGAAGGTGGAGATGTCACATTTGGTAATAATGCCAAGGGTAAGGTAATTGGCATTATAACTATTGGTAAGAATGGTTGCTTTTTAATTGATAATGTTCTTTTAGTTAGTGGCTTATAACATAATTTGTTAAGTGTAAGTCAATTGTGTGACAAAGGTAACAAAATCACCTTTGATCCTAGGGAATGTCGAATCACCACTTTAGTAGATGATGAGGTTATTT
>CATIWR010092875.1:0-73215 GCA_949677035.1 Omphalea diandra | reverse complement strand
TAACTTCCATCCAAGAGCTCTACCTCAATTTCTCTATAATTCTCACTAACCATGCATGATTAACATGTCATGAGAGGTTAATTTCAGTTGAGAAGAAGATAAATTAACTTACCTATTATCCCAGAATTAGAAAACCTTAGGCAGTTCACTCTTCTTCTTCTTCTTCTTCTTCTTCCTCCTTTTCTGGTATAACCCACATTTTTTTCCTAAAAATCTGACCCTAATTAGCAGATATAAGCTTATTATAATAATATAAAATCATGGTGCTTCATTTCCATTGGTTGGAAGTTCAATTTTTCTTTTTTAGTCCCTCTTCTTCACTCCTTAAGCACCTCCATCCATCTCTCAATCCCTATATGCTCCATATAATCTTAAATAAGTTCTATAACACCATTATTTATGATGCTATAACATGCACATAACATAAGACAATTTTCCATGTACCTATACAAACACTACATATATGTTCAAGTGTCCCAAATATAACGGTGCAAGTGTCATTGACATGCTTCTACAAATCGCATGACTAAATGATCATTTATCTAATGCATATGTTCATGTGGGATTTCATATCATTTATGCAATGAATATGTTCATGTGATAATGCCAATGAATGTGGATAGGGATGTTACACAATGGCTTTACACCATGTGGACTAGCCGTTAGACACAAATGGGATTATGTGAATGTCACGATCGTGAATTTCACTTGACAAGTATTAATTGCAAGATCTACCCAACACACTTTAGAGATTTAGAAATCGTTTTATGTGTAACGTCTTTTAAGTGATTATAGCCTATAAATACATCACCAAATGGATTTGAATACGAGAGGATAACCATTGATTATGCCAAAACTCTTACAAATTTACTCATAACTTTATTTCTTTGTACATAGTTTGGTGTGAGCTTTAAACACCTTGGTTTGGGTTTGAGAGTGAGCCTTGTAGAGAAAACTCTTATTTGGGTTTGAGAGTGAGCCTTAGAAAAATCTTGTATAGGTTTACGTGTTAGCCTTAATAAAACACTTATAAGGTTTGGTGTGAGCCTAAACATTAGAATGAGTTTAAGCCTTGATAAAACACTTGTAAGATTTGGTGTGAGCCTAACTACTGAGTTAAGTGTGAGCTTGTAAAACACTAATGATTTAGTAAATACCCAATTAGTAAATTAAGGAGTGGATATAGGTTTGGTTAATACCTGAACCGCTATAAAACTCTTGTGTTCATTCTTCTTTTACTCTTTCTCTAATCTTTTATTTATGCGAGCTTCCTGTAAAAGTTTAAATTTGCCATCAATTCAACCCTCCTTCTTGGTGCACTAACGCCAACATAAAGCTATTAGCTCATGAAATCACTCTTTGGCTTTTAGTGCCAAGTCTTTCTTTCTCATTCTTATATTTTCTGCTAGCTTCTGAATCACCATCTACTTCTTATGTACTAACACATTCTTCTTCTAGTGATGATAAAGATAGTAGTGAAGATAAGCTTCTCATCCTCATCATCAATCAAGTAAAGAGGTTCCTTTTAAACCAAAAGAGTAAAAAGACAAGGAGATACAAGAAGAGAGGTAGTAAGAGTCAACTCATCTACTATGGATGCAATGAGAAAGGGCATATAAAATCAGATTGTCCCAAGATCAAGAAGAGCAAGTTTTCTAGTTGCAAACACACTTTCAAGAAAGAAAAGGAAATGCACAAAGCTATCTAGGAATATACTAGTGATTTGGAACCTAATAAGGAGGAAACAAGAAAGGAGTTAGCTAACCTTTATCTTACGACAACTGAGGAGCAATCAAATAAATCCTTCAGTGAACACTCATCCAGCAGTGGCAGTGACAGTGACAGTAATGGTGACAAAGAGGTAAATCCTTTTGATTCCTACTTTAGAGATGGATTGTATTCTATAATCACTAAGCTCACTATGAAAGTTGAGACTTTCAAGTCTAACACCTCCTCTCTTAAAAAGAGAACAAATATTTAAAAGATTGTGTTAAGGGTTAAGAAACTCTATCTAAGGTGGTTAAGTCTCTCACAACTAAAGAACTTAAGCTTAAGGAAAGCCTCAACAAGTTCACCAATGGAAAGCAGAAGTTAGATTCCATCATTGAGGTTCCAAGGAGCCCATCCATTGAGCATGGATTAGGCTACAATACCTCTACTTCAATTGCTCCTTCTACCTTCAAAGTAGTCTTTGTTAAGGCGATTTTTGTTAAGGCTAAGGAAGATAATGTTCCTAACCCCATAAGAATGCTTAAAGTTCCTAACAAGGGAAATGCCAAGATAAATGGTACAAAAGGTAAGTGTCAACACATTCATACACAATTGAGACATGCTCCTCCTAGAGCAATTTATACTTATATATACCATTCATACAAGTTTAAAAGGCAAAGTGTTTAGAGACACAAAACGTAGCATAATTATGGAATTAGAGACATAAAACGTAGCATAATTATGGAAATAGACACATATAACATAAGAGAACTCCTCATTTGAGAAGCACTCCTAGACATATTGCTCAAAAGAGCTACAAGTCTAAAAGACACTATATACATGCTCCACCTAGAAGTATGACACTAGCTCACTTTGATGGTGATTGTCTTTATTGTGGTATATGTGGCCACATTGCCTATCATTGCCATTCTAGAAGGAATGATAATGATGAGTAGTTGGTAAGAACTAACCCTTTAAGACCCAAGAATGTTTTGGTACCTAAGACATAATCTTCCTTGTTTGTGGGTGTGCTTGAAATCCCAAGTTATAGAGCAAGAGTTGTATCTTGATAATAGATGTTCGAAGCACATGATAGGAGAAAGGATGTTCTTCACATAATTGGAGAAGATTAAAGGTCTTGGAAACATGACTTTTGGAGACAACAACAAAGCCAAAATTGTTGGCATAGGTAAAGTTGGTAAAGATGATGACTCACTATCTTTGATAAAGTATTACTTATTAATGAACTCAAACACAATTTGCTAAGTGTAAGTCAGTTGTGTGACAAAGGCCTTAGGGTTATGTTTGAGCCACAAGCATGCTATATATCAAGGATGTGTGACATCAAAATTATGTACATTGGTAGAAGAGTACATAATAGTTATGTTATTGATTTAAATTCTCTTGTTAACCATAACGTAAAGTGTTTAGTTTTTATAGTGGATGAAGGTAAAACCTGGCATAAAAGGCTAGGATAAGCTAGCATGGAATTTCTTAATAAGCTAAAGAGAAGAAACTTGGTTGAAGGTTTACCTAAAATCAAGTTTGCAAAGGCAAGAGTTTGTAAAGCATGTAAAAAAGGTAAACAAATCAAATCTTTATTCAAAGGCAAGAACAACGTAAGTTCATCGAGACCTTTGCAATTGCTTCACATTGTTCTCTTTGGCCCCACTAGAGTATCTAGTTTGGGAGGCATGCATTATGCATTTGTCATAGTAGATGATTACTTTATATATATTTAGGTATTGTTCCTCCTTTACAAGGATTATTCGTTTTGATGCTTTTAAGACCTTTACCAAGAGAATTCATAGTCAGAAGAATTTGAAAATATCTTCTATTAGACATGACGATGGAGGAGAGTTTGAAAATGCTAAGTTTCATAGCTTTTATGATGAGTATGGTATCTCACATAACTTCTCAACTCCCAGAACACCATAACATAATGGTGTGGTAGAAAGGAAGAATAGAACTTTATAAGAAATGGCTAGAACTATATTGAATGAGTATAATCTTCCTAAGTACTTTTGGTCTAAAGCTATAAATAATTTATGTTATGTCTTAAATAGAGTCTTATGAGACCCTTATTGAAGAAAACTCCTTATGATTTGTGGAACAATAGAAAGCCCAAGATTGCATACTTTAGAGTTTTCGTTATAAGTGTTTTATTCTAAACACTAGATAGCCTTAGCAAGTTTGACTCCAAATCCAATGGTGGAATTTTCCTTAGATACTGTACCACTAGTAAGGGGTATAGAGTTTTCAACAATATAATACTTATTATAGAGGAGTCTATATATGTTGTATTTGATGAATCTGATCGCACTTCTTCAAGAAAATAAGAAGATATTGATGATGTTGCAAGTTCGATGAGTGAGCTAAACTTTAGAGAAGAAGGAAAGAACGCGGAAAAGCCACAAGACATGAAGAATGAAAGAAATGAAGATCCTTATCTTCCTACACCTAGTGAAGATTAAACTTAGCTAAAAAAGGACTAGATTTTTAAGAAAGATCATCCAAGAGAACTTATCATTAGTGATCCATCAAGTTGGGAAACAATTAGATCATTTTTTTAAATACATGTACTGATTTTAATTTTATATCCCTTACAGTGCCTAAGACCATAGATGAGGCCATTTAAGATGAACATTGGGTTCTTGCTATGTAAGAAGAACTCAATCAATTTGAGAGGAACAAAATGTGGACTTTGGTTCATAGACCTCATATTCATTCCTTCGTTAGAATTAAATAGGTATATAGAAATAAACTTGATGAACATAGTGATATTGTTAGGAATAAGGCTCAGCTTATAGCTAAAGTCTATAACCAAGAAAAAGGGATTGACTTTGATGAGACCTTTGTACATGTAGCTAGAGTTGAAGCTTTTAGAATTCTACTTGCATTTTCATCTCATATGAATTTCAAGTTATATCAAATAGATGTCAAAAGTGCTTTTCTGAATGGGTATATTGATGAGGAAGTGTATGTTGAACAATCCCTTAGTTCAGAAAGTCATTGCTTTCCTAACCATGTATTCAAACTAACCAAAGCCTTTTATTACTTGAAGTAAGCTCTAAGACTTTGGTATGAGAGATTGAGCAACTTTCTAGTAGAGAAAGGTTTCTCCAAAGGTTTGGTTGACACAAAATTTTCTAAGGAAAAGAATAGGGATTTGTTATTAGTACAAATATATGTAAATGATATCATATTTAGTGCTATTAATGCTTACTTATGTGAAAATTTCTCTAAAGTAATAAAGAGTGAGTTTAAAATGAGCATAATGTGAGAACTCAAATTCTTCCTTGGATTGCAAATCAAACAAGGAAAAGAAGGAATCTTCATGAACAAAGCCAAATATGCAAAGGAATAATCAAAAGATTTGGCATGAAAAATAACATACCGAGTAAAACTCCTATGAGCACCAACATCAAGCTAAGCGTGGATGAACATGGTAAGAATGTAGACCAAAAGCTGTATAGAGGTATGATTGGTAGTTTACTCTATCTCATAGCCTCTAGACCTGACATTATATTCAACATTTGCTTATGTACTATATATCAATCTAATCCTAAAGAGTCTCACTTGCATGTTGTGAAACACATACTCAAGTATCTAGTTGGTACTCCTAACTTAGGACTTTTGTGTCCTAAGAGTTTAACATTTGAATTAAATGCATTTTCTAATGCTGATTTTGTTGGGTGTATCTTAGATAGAAAAAACACTTCAGGCACATGTCAATTACTTGGTCAATGTTTAGTGTCTTGGAGTAGCAAAAAGCAAAATTTAGTTGCTTTATTAACTACAAAAGCTAAGTATGCAAGAACTAGCCATTTATTGTGCATAAATCCTATGGATGAAGTAATAACTTCTTGATTACAAAGTGTTGTTAATCAAGTTGCCTTTAGGTGTGATAACACTAGTGCCATAAACTTGTCTAAGAATCCCATTCAACATTTTAAAAGCAAGCATATAGACATTAGACATCATTTTCTTAGGGATCATGCTAATAGTGGATATATTACATTAGAACTTGGATTAGTTTCAATAAGGTTCTTCTCCTTCTCAATCTATTTATGATCTTTGTTATGTGATACTTAATCATGTTGCTTGAATTGATCACCATTAAAGTCTTTAGATTTATAGCTAAAGATTTTAATTGTGTATGATGTTAATTAAATTGTCCATATGTTAGATGAATTCATGATTATTTCATTGAATTTGATTAATAACATTCACCAACAACATTTTCAAAGTGGTTGTAACTTTGAAAAATTTATTTTAAACTTAGTTTTATTTTGAAAAAATGGCTAATAGTTATTATGTTTCTCCCAACGACTATTGTGTTACTTGTGAATTCCTCATTTGAATTCTTTTAGTCTCCATGATTATTGCGAATTTCCAATATCTATTGTTCATCACCCAATGGTCGTTGCGAACCAACCACCATCGTTGGCTGAAAAACACTTACAAGAGCAAGCTAACGGTCATGTCCAACAGCCATTGCCTAACTCACAATAGTCATTGAACACTCCTAATTGCCATATTTTTAAACAAGGGAGCTTGTTGTACTTCTATTAAACCCCCTCAAACTCTAAAATCATTTTGCTTTCTACTTTGCTTTGCTTTTTAGTCATCCCCCTCAATTTCTACTATAAAATTATGCATATTCCTTTGTATCAAACACTCATTCACATAATCAATGGCACCTATACTAGACTCCACTAAGAGATATAAGTAACCTGCTAGGAAGAACCCTTAACCTTCCTTTACCTCTAGCTTCAAAACTAAGGAGAATCTGGTTTTAATGTTGGCTCAACAAAAGAAATGAATTGCAAAAACTTCAACCCTAAACTTACAATAGAGAAAAAGCCTACAACTGGTCAAGATTCAAAGGGGGAAATGAAGGCCACCAAAATAGAGCACACTCCTATACCCTTAATTCCTCTTTTTGTTCAACAACTTCATCTCAAAAGTGAAAAGGAAAAGGAATTAACTTTAAAATTACTGAAGAGATATCTTAGAGGTGGGGGATTTTTAGGGTGGAACATCTTACAAAGATATGGGCTAGTAGAAAAGGTTGAAGAGTTAAGGGTCGAGATCAAATGGGAATTTTTTTTGCCATCTCAGAATACCCTTCTACTTAAAACTCATAGTGTAATTCCTCACCACTTTAGAAGTATTGGGTAGTGATTGTGAAGTATATGCTCAAGTAGGCACGTTAAAGTTCAAACCATTTGGGAAGAAATACACACAAAGACCAAATGACTTGGGATGCTGCCTTATCTGGCTGGACAGAATGTCCTCCTACCTTCAAAGTTAATGTCAACCAGTTCTGGAAATTAATCATTGATGGAAGAAGCAACTACAACAACAACAACAACAATAATGAAGCTTCAAAGATTAAGAGTCAAGCTCTAAGGATTGCCCATAGGTTCATTAATTGGAACATCAATGAAAGGGGACAATCCAATGGAAACTGCACCATAATTGATCTTTGTTACCTCTGGTGCATAAAGAAAAAATAGAAAGTGAATACTCCTCTACTCTTGATGTAAAGAATAGATGGGCAAATAAACAAGGCAAATGAATTTGTGATGGCTCATTACATCACAATGATTGCAAAGTTTGTGAAAGCAATCCACCAAACTGAAAAAGATCTTGGAAAAAAGAATATAGTGTTGTAAAAGTTTCCTCACATTAAGCCCATTTGTGATAAGGTGCTACTAAGGATGGGGATCCTACAAAGTCTTAAAACTGGTTTGATTAAAAGGATACTTGAGGAAGAAAGGGTTCCTTAAGAAAAAGAGGTTGATGAAGAAGTCGAAGAGGTTATCAGGGTAGGGATCACAGTAGTTGAAGAACTAGGCACCAGTGCACTTGTTGCATCTGCTCCATCTCTGACTTCCATTGAGCATAAAGTATTTGAGAATTTGGAAATCATTACCAATGTTGTTCAAAAAGTTGAGTCCTATACTACCTCTCTACACCAAAAGGTTTAAAATCTTTAAAGAGAGATGAAAGACATCAATCAAGCACTAGATTGGATAGTAGAAGGGTTGAATATGCAATCAGGAACTCCAAGTATTCAAGAGCAGTAAGAAGTTCCACCTGAGACAAGTTAAGATCCTAAAGATCTTCCTTCCAAGGAACTAGATGCAATAGATGAGCCTAAGGAATAAGAGTCTAAGGTGGTAACAGAACCCAAAAATTAATAGCACCTCCTAAAATCTCAATCATCCCTGAAACCTCAAGATCAATCTCATACCTCTCCCTCTAAAACCTCACCTCCTCATGATGCATAGTTTATTTTATTTCTTTTTATTTTTTATTTTCAAAAATAGTTGATGTATTTGACAATATCCTTTTTGCAATAAAAGGTTAACTCTTTATCTATATTATCTTTCTATATGATATATAATCCATTGTTATTAATATTTGATTCCTTTTTTATAATGACAAAAGGGGAGAAATAAGAATTATGTAAGAATTTAATATAATGGTTTATACAATATGAGCAACTTGAAAGGGAAGTTTGAACTCATGATATGCTTACGGGGGATTTAGTAAATTGATCACTTTATATGATGTATGCCTATTAGTTTTGCAAGATTGATTGACATCGATAGATTATCACTATCAAAAAAGGGGAGAATGTTGAACCTTTAGGTTCTAAGTCTTGTTTTGATTATTACAAACTTGTCTAAGAGCTAACTTTTATCCAAGCTAGTTGTGTTAATTCTTTTAGGTACATCAATTCGTTGAGTTATAATGATTGAAGAAAGAGTTATGATTAAAAACTCTCAGTATTAAGAGAGTATAGATCAAGCAAACTAATCTTGATAGCCTAACGAGTGTTGCCATTATCCAAGAGGCATTGTGACTTTGGCAACAAGCATTGAAGGAACTTAACAGGCATTAGAGTATCATCCCAGCATGAGCAAAGTCTTTTGAATCTCATAATAGGCATTACCTTTTATTACAACAGGTGTTGGATAACTTCAACACATGAGCTATGTATATTGAACTTCACAATGAGCGTTGTTCTTGATCTCACAACAGGCATTACATTTTTTCAACAAGTGTTGGACCAACTAACTTCAATTAAGCAAAACTCTCAAGATCTCAAAACGGGCATTGGAAAACCAACAGGCATTGAAAAAGCTCTTTTAATTGAGCTAAAGTTTTTGGACCCTTCAATGAGACACACTCAATATGACAACAAGCATTGAGGAGGTTTAACAGGCATTGAACGTGCATCAACAACCATTGAAGTATTGTTGAAGATCTTGAAAAAATAGAGCATCAAGTTCTCACTGTTTTAGAAATCTATAATGGACATTGTTCATACTTTAACATATCTATAATGGATATTGTTCATACTTTAACATGGGTTGATATTGAAGCTTAACATGTGTTGATATTTTCTAATAACCATTGAAGATAACTGAATAAATAAATGAGAAAGTCAAAGGAGGAGCACTGAGACAAACTTCTCTCTAACAACTAGTTCCAATAAGCATTTCGTTAGCGCCAATGATCATTGAAGTTGTATTTTACTTGACAAGTACCTATTTTCATGACATCAATGATGGTTGATGACCTAACAATTAGCATGGAGAATTTCCAGCAAACGTTGAGCATCTACAACTGAAATAGAAAGGGGCAACTTTCTTTCTAATGACTAGTTCTTTATTTCAACCTATAAAAGGACTCGCTCTCAATAGAAACAAGTAGAGAATTTTTCCATTAAGTGAGTATATTATTGTGAAAGATTTTTCTAATAAAAAGGATGGAACAACAATGATCTAGCCATCTAGAGAAGTTTATTGTTCAAAACTTGTTATCTTCAAAATAAAGTTTAAAGGACAAGCTTTAGAGATATTTTCTTAAAACTCTCAACCAATTCAAGCATACTTTGTGATTGTACTTTAAAATGTTTTATTACTTGAGTGAAAGAGAGTTACACTCATCTTTAAAGTGGTATTTTGTTTGAGGAAACCCTTGGTTAGGTGATCTCAAGAGATCTTAAAAATTGCATTTGTGAAAGGTCTAAGGTAGAACTTGGGAACTACTTTGGGATAAGTTTTATTAGCACCCATAAGTCTACTTGTAATGGCTTGGTAGTGCCTAAAAACTACTACTGTAAAGGTTGTTGATAGCACCTTAAGTTATCTAGATGGTGAAGGCTCTAATGGAAATACTAGAGGAGAGGACGTATGCAAATTGTGTCAAACTTCTATAAACCTTGTGTCTTGATTCTTCATATTTTCCTCACTTAATTTTAATTATTTTATACTTGTCATTGCCCTATTTAACCCCCTTATAGGGCACCAAGGGACAATAAGATCCTTGTGGCATTCTTTTTAAGCCTCCTATCTTAATAAAAAATTTATCTTATGTATGATACAAGCTACCTTAAGGTTCACCAATTCATTGGTAATGCTTGCAACCTAAATTTCCCTTAAGTGTAGTACATTGATACTTATAATTGAGACTGCCTCTTTTAAATTGAACACAAATGGTAACTACCTCCTCTTTATGTGTGATATTTACTTTCTGATGCAAAGTGGATAACAATCCTCTAAAGAGTGATACCATAGTCTTTCTAGTATCAATTAAAAGGTAATTAGGAAGTCCAGTATTGTAAACACTATCATGGACTCTATAATCCCCATCTTTCCTATTTTGAAAGCTTTTATAGTTGGCCTCCCTTTGCTATCATCATATGCCTGAATGATTATCTTTGAGGTCTCCAAGTATGCAATAGTGATCCCAAACTTCAATAATAGCTTTATTAGACAAAATTTTTGGACCTATGATCTACCAGGACATAAAGAAGTGTACTTTCCCTTTAGCTCTACTCTAATAAACAATGTTATATTATGGTTTTTTTTCCCTCCTAGTGGTAAATACTTATCAATGAACTTAACCTTCGCATTGTTTGGATTTCTCATCAAAGAAAATATCTCAAAAGGTGATGCTTCCATAGATATAGGAAGATTGGATAATGCTTTAATTATCAATTTTTTATGCCTCTAAAAAGGTTGCTCAAGTTCCTTCTCCATATATGATTCTTTGTTTACCTTTTATCCTCATAATACCTTTTGCTTCTAGTGACATGGTTTACCAAGGGCTTTGTGATATCCTTATCACAATCCTTTCATACATTCATCTTCTTATTGACTTTTCCTTCCTCTTTTGTCAAAACTTTCCCTTAGGTTAATAATGAAAACCATTTTTGTATCATTTATCATTGTGATCTCTTTGTTGATGTTAGAGCTTATCATAAAGGTTCCTTTTAAGTGGGAGGTGACATACCTCAATAATTGGGGAAAGGATTCCTTTCAATGCTCAGCTATCTTGGTGTTGGTTAGACAATAATATTAAAATTGATCAAATCTTATATCTCATGGCAAAGTATGTGGCATTCATTTGTGTGGTGCTAGATGCCTTAATAAAAAGAATAAAAAAAGTTAGCATTGTAACTTTTAGGTAGAGAGTTCAGTACAGGTTATGGTGCTAAAGGCTATAAGAATTCCTTCTTTGGAGCCTCTTAAAAGCTTTGGATAATATCATTCCTTAATTTGCAAACTATCTCAACTATCACACAACATTATATAAGTAACCTTATGCGTGACAAATTGCTTTTACAATTGGTAGTTCCTCCATTTTGAATACTATCTACCTCTAATTATTCTACTTATGTTTAGAATTTCTTTAAGTTCTCAAAGGTTTTTACCAACATACCATGAATGCGCATACGAATTCCTGGCATAGCTCCTCCGATGATCATCTTGAGCTAACATTTTGTTCTTTGGGGTCTCTCATAAATGATAACTATTTTCCTTAAGTGATGAGCATAAGAAGGGTAAATTTGATAAAATAGTGGCAATTTTAATGATGTAGTATTGATTAATTAAGATATGATAATAGTTAAGAAGGATGACTAATATATATAAAGGTGAAAGTTGCTAAGTCATAAGCAGGAAGTAAGTGTAAGTTATGATGCATAAGTATGCATATGTGAGAAATGATGATTAATGAATAAGTACGAATTATGACAACAAAGGATTAATAGCAAAGAATATGTCAATATTATATGTTGAAGAATGTTGTGTTAAAGTGCATGTTAAAAAGAAATGAGGAATGATGATAGAAGCTAAGGTATAAGCTAAATTAAGTGCATGATCTTCAATAACTACTAAGGTATGCAAGTGTGCTCAATGTGTGATTAAATGAAAATCTAATAAAGTATTTAGATGTATTTTAGATGCCTAAAATGGCTATTTGAAGGGTGTTAAAGGAAGTAAGGGAGAATTGGAAGTAAAGCTTCTATAAGTTATATGCTTTAAAAGATATATGTTAGTGTACTTTAATAAGCATTTTTAGCTAGCTAGCTATCTTTGTTAGGCATGAATTATTAAACATTAAGGCAAAATATTGAAGCAAATATTGCATGAAAAATAGGAATATCTTTTAACAATTGAACTTCATATGGTAGCCAAAAGTGGTGAATTTGGTTAAACAAACTAATACGTCCTAATCGGTCATTTTACACCCTCCAAATCACCTAACCACCTCTTTGATTTTATTTCCACAATTAAACATTAGATTTATTTAGTTTTTAGCAGTCCCAAAATCTCCCAGATCTTCTAAAAACCTTTCCTCCATCTGTGGTAACTAAATCAGGTTAGGAGAATCAAGTTTGTTAATCCATCTTCTTCTATCTTTTAAGCAAGTTGGTGACTTTCTCCTTCCTATTTCAAGTAAGTTATAATTTTCCATATTTCTTGTACATTTTTTTATGTTTAATAAATGTGTTTATGTGTTTTTGAGATTGGCGGTGAGGGAAGAGATGAAGTTTGGTGTTAGTATGGCATAAAATGTGATGTTGCCTTTAAAAGAAATTTTAGATGTACTTGAAGAGCATAAGTTATTTCTCTTAGTTATTAATGTTTGATGGCATATTAAATGATAATTAGTGTTCTAATGTTCATATTTGAGAAGGAGATTAAGCTTAATTGGTGTTTTACACCTTGGTTGAACTAAAGGCAATATTGATATAATATACAATTAAAGCTTTAAAAGGAGTTGATGTATATAGATTGATTGCATGAATTTTTTATTTTTATTAACTTTTCAAATGTTAATTGACATCTTAAACTTCTTTTTTATGATGTCTAATACCTAAGTTATATTGAGGTAGATAATGATGTCTTAATAACCTTATGATTGTTCTTTTTGTAAATGAGTTTTAATTGTAAGGAAAAATGATATAGTTTGAGTTCCTTGATATTATTAGATTCTTAATATTGTATACCATTATAAACTTGAAGTTTAGAGTTGTATTTAGGTCTTGAATGATGTCTTACAACTATAATTGGGATAAAATTAAATATGGATGTAATATGTATAAATGGATGGGTTTCATGAAGTCCTTATGTAAATGAATTATGTTCACAAGAATAATTTATGTTAAAGCGAGTTTCTTGATATTTTTTTTGATACTTTCGACCTTATGATTAGTGTTATATATGAAAGGAGGACATGTTCTTCATTTAGTTTGTGGTAGGATTATACATGATGTCATAATGAGCTTGTGGATGGTTTATGATGAGAAATGAGTATGTTGATGAATTTAGAAGTATAAATTGTTGATTGTGAAATAAGTTAAGTATTATAGCTACAGATTGCTACATGATCAAATGGTAATGATAATGAAATGGTGGCAATGAGTTAAGTATGAGGGATGATAGTTAAGTTATAAGTTAAAGAAAATAAAAGTTATATTTGCATGTTTAATTGAAGGTTAGGACTTCCTTATCCTTATAAGAGCTTTTGTTGTATTGTACTACATACTATGTTATGTTATATGTTCTATGGATTGTTATATTGTACTATATACTATGTTATGTTATATGTTCTATGGATTAGTTTGATTAAGTCTCTATATCTTAGAAGCTATAGGAATGATGTAATGAATGTCTATGCTTAAGCATGTGCATGGGAGAGATGATTAAGAGCAAGTAAGGATAAAGCTAAGAGAAAATAAGACTAACGTAAAGAGATAGAGAAAGAGCAAAGACAAAGTAAAGGAGAGCTATGGCTAGCAATGAAAGGTGAGGAATTTTAGTTGCTCTTTGTTGTCCACTGCATACACGCACAATAAGGTTAAATGTATAAGTCATAATAAGCCAAGATATGATAATATAAAAGTCATATCCATTTTTATGGAAGAAATGAGTTGACATGATATAAATGTTAAGTTTCAATACTATTTGATGTGAGGGTAGTTCAGGGGAGAAGTGAGTATCTAAAGAGTCATAGCTAGCTATACAAGGATTATAACTTATATAAAATGAATGTAATGTTATGCATGTATGACATAGCTGGTGAGGAAACTATAACATGTAAGAGATAAGTAAAAGATATGGCTGGTTAAGCAACTCGCTCGAGAGCGCACAACTAAAGAGACAACTTTCATTTATAAGAAAGATAAGCAAGCTAAGTAAGGATTCCTAAGGACTTAATTGTCCATATATGTAATATTTTTCTATGTATATGATGTATGCAAATGATGTGCCATATAGTTGGCGATGCATTTATGTAAAGGCACGTGGGCAAGCATATGGACAATATAATTTCCTCATTGACTTTCCCACAAAGAGCTCATCCCCATTAACATAAATTGTTTTGCAAGTTAAGCATAGGACTAATGCTATGGATATATATTTGAGGTTAAAGGCTAAAGATGAAGTTTTAAGTTATGTATTAATATTGTTAAGAAAATACATTGTTTCTTTATAATTGTTTATAGTAATAATGTATATTTATAATTGAAGAAGTTAGATATATATTAAGAAAATGCTAAGTAATATCCTATAATCTTAGTAATCTCTGTAAAGTCTATGTTACTAATATTGTGATATGCAGATGTCTAAGGTTAATATAATGTAAGATGAATTATGATTCATGATTAATGGAATGATGTTAAGGCATATGTTAAGATTTATGACCTAGGTGAGATAAATGTTGAATGTTTATGATAATGAAAATAATGTTATAGCTATAATGACCTTAAGTGGCCATAGTATAATGTAATAAAGTGTTTAATGATGTGTATATAATTGAAGTAAGAAAAGGAAAGGGTAATAAGAAATTGACCGGTGAGTCTAAACTCTCCTGATCATGATATGATAAGAAATGAATTCAATGGCCATAGTATAATATAAGAAAGTGTTTTCTTAAAATTTTTGGGATTTAGCTTAGCTTAAAACCTACCTCTTATTTTTATTATCTTAAGAATCTAAAGTGGGGCAAATGAGAGCTAGAGATGTTTATGGGCCAATAAATATAAGTTTTAGATTCCATATATCAAAGAGCTAGAAAAAGGCTTTGCCCATAAGTAATTAGACTTGCTACAAGTTTTGTAACCCTTAAGCCTTCCTATTCTAGCATTGCCATAGTCTGAAACTAAGGTTATGACACCTACTCTTTTTCTATTGTCCTTATTTGAATTTCAGTGACCATCTTCTAAAGTAGTCCTTGAATCCTTCCTTGTTATTTTATTTCAAATCCTTAAAGTCTTAGAGAGTGAACTCTAGATTTGAGTTGTAGGCATAATGTTCCTAAAAGGTCCTTAATAACTCCTTTCAATCATCTCCCTTTGCATTAGGTTGTGTAAAGTACAAAGCCTTGAAAGATCCTTCCAATAATAGCTCAAATTGGTCTAGCATAAACTCATGCAAGACCCCTTGATGCCTTTATGGTAAGTGCATAAGAATGAAATTCTAGTTTTTTAAGGTCTTGCCCCTTTTGAGCTTAGGGATATTAAGCATGTAAAGTTACATATGTAACATCCCTATCCACATTCATTGACATTATCATATGAACATATTCATTGGATAAATGATATGAAATCCTACATGAACATGTGCATTGGATAAATAATCATTTAGACATGTGAATTGTAGAAGCACGATAATGACACTTGCATCGTTGCATTTGAGACACTTGAACATATATGTACTGTTTGTATAGTTGCATGAAAAATTGTTTTATATTGTGTGCTTGTTATAGCATCATAAATAATGGTGTTATAGAGCATATTTTAAAGTCTAAGGAGCATCTAGAAATTAGGAGATGGATGAAGATGCTTAAGGAGTGAAGAAGAGGGACTAAAAGAGGAAAGTGAACTTTAAACCAATAGCAATGCAACACTATGTTTTTGTCTCATTGCAATAGGCTTACAAGTGAAATTTTTGACCCATTAGGATCAGAATTAAGGGTTTAGATGTGAGTTATAGTAGAAGAGAGAGAGAGAGAGCTAAGGAAGAAAGAAAGAAAGGAAGAAGAAGAAGGAGAGGAAGAAGTGTGGGCTGCCTAGGAAAGAGTCCTAAGGTTTTCTAATTCTGGACAATAGGTAAGTTAATTTATCTTCTTATCAACTGAAATTAACCTCCCATGACATGTTAATCATGCATGGTTAGTGAGAATTATGGAATAATTGAGGTAGAGCTCTTGGATGGAAGTTGAAATTCAAGAGAACAAGAACTGTTTGTGTTGGATTTTATTGTTAGAGTAGAATTTTGTACCCACGATTTCATAACACTAAAAGAGTAACTAGGGAAAGTTTAAAATATTAAAGTTGTAGCTTTATATTCCATATAAATGCATATGGAACAATTTTGCTTGATTTGGTGTGTGTGAGGAGTTATGGCTCCTTCATTAGGACTGGTTCACAATAAACCGAGATGACCTCAATCTTCCTATTTTCTTATATTTTGATGGCCTTATGTTCTGATTTTAACAAAGTGTGAAACATGAAATTTGTAGGGTTATATCCCCTCTAAATACCTGTAAATAATTTTTGATTGATTTGTTGTGTGGAAAGAGATATGGCTCATTGAGACCCTGTGCCCAGATAAACCACCTTTCTTTTAATTCTGTTTTCCAAGAATTTGATGGCCATAGATTCAAAATTTGATGATGGTCCAAACTTAAAAGTTGTATATTTATGTCTGATCTACATACTTGCAAAATATTTTTTCCAAATCCAGCATGGTTGTTCAGATATTCTCCTTTCATCATGACTGTTTGCCAACATGTTACAAACATGGTCACCCTGACATTGGTCCTTTATTTTGGTGACCTTATAGACGAATTAGACAATGAGTAAAACATGAAAAATGTTAATTTATATGTTTTGTAACTGGTGGTGGATTATTATTGCAATTGGATTTGTACAATTTGAGATACACCCAGGAATGTAAGACCAACTCAGACTGAGATGACATTGCAATGGGGAAAATTTTAAAAATTCACCACATTTTCTATGTATCTGATATTGCCCTAAGATTCGAATATGTTGTCTAATTGTGTGTCTATTTTGTTTGAAAAAAAGAATCAAGTCATTTGGATAATTATATCTAGAGTTATTGCTATGAGAGTGTAGCAAGGTCAGGCTGCCATATAAGGAAAATATGCATAAACACTAGGTCCACTTGCATGAATCATGCCATAGTTGCATACCAAACATTCGTAATCATTTTGACATACTTATAACTATGTATGTATCAAATTTTAGGATCTCAAAACTTTGAGGAAACCCTAGAGAGAGAACCAGACCTACCATAAAGGTTGGTCACATCAAAAGGTGAGTTAAAACCATAATTAGATTCAATGTGTGTGTGATAATTTTATGATATGATTATGTTCTATTACATGCATATATGATTGAATTGTTACATTTTACATGTGAATAAAAGTCAAGTGAGAATCATATGCTCTTAATGATTACTTGGTATACCATTTGTGAATGAGCACTTGCACATGGAACTAAAAGGATATTGTGACTGGCTTGTCAAACACTTGCAAATCACGTGGAAGATGGACCAATAGGTCCCATTGGCACATGTTATTGATCAAATGAATCACTTATTATATGTTGGCCAGCAAAATCAAATGTCACTTAAATCACATGATTTCCTAGGAGTAGTGTTTGACTTGCATGGTCATGACAAAAATTAATCTATTGCACTGGCACTTGCATAGTCAAATGTTATACTTGTAATGTATTTTGATAATATTTGATTGTTGGTTGTGATATAAGAATCTGATTATTGTTTTTATTCATTGAGTCGTGACTCACCAAATCGCAATTATATTTTTCAGATACCGAAGAATAGGGATTGGGCACTTTGGTGCTTAGAGTTTTGCATTGAGACACATGGACCACAGGTCGTCGGCTGAATTCCAACTCTCTCTCCTTGTGTCATGTACATACATTTAAATAGGAACTAGTTATGGCTACTAGTATTGACATTATTTAACATATATGTACATTAAATACATGTTTGATTGTGTATGTATGATAAATAAAACCTTTATGCATATGTATTTTTCGGACATAGAGACTATGAGTTTTGTAAATGAAAATGGTCGTTACAACATATGGTGTAAACCCTTCCATCTTGACACTATCTCTTATATCTTTTCTTAGTGCTACTACTGTAATGACCCTTTTCTTGGCAGCTTTTTGCTTATGGTAGTCCTCCATTCTAAGCAAATAATCATTTATGACCATTAAGGGTGGAGCATTTATTGGGTCTTTTCCCTTTTCAGTCTTACTTAAAGATGCCTCATTCTTTCTAATAAGATCTCATCTAGATATTTTTGAACTTATTTGAGACACAATCTTTTGTCATCTAACTAAACTTTTCCCTCATATTTTTTCATCAATTTTGATTGAGTTTTACAGTCAATCTATTTCATGGATGCTAACTCTTTTTAGCTAATCTTCTCTCTCTCCTTTTTTAGAAAGATCTAGTTGGATCATAAGGGCTGTAAAATAAGGATTATTAGAATGATGTTTGGATAGATAAAAATATGTGCATGTATGCATGAGATGCTCACACTAATCATATGTAGATATATCTCTTTCCTATCTTGTTCCTCCCATATATGAGGCATAATGACTCTTTCTTAGAAGTTATCCATTCATCTATCAATAGAGATAGTGAAAACATGGTGTTCCCTCAAATCAAGTAAAGTAAAATCCTAAAAAGCATGATATTATTTTATCTAAGGTGAGAATTAGTATATACATAAATATATACATAAGGGGATTCTTTTTACATAATAAGGAATGAGATGTACACAAATATTTACATTAATGAAAAAATGGGGTAAATATATACATCAAAGAGTTTTCTTTAGATAATAGAGAGTGAATATGCATAAATATCTATATCAATGAAGGGTAAATACAAGGTTCATCCTTTATGCTCTTTAACGATTTTCAATCTCCTTTGAAAAAATGCTATCAAACAAAATAGTTATTCTATTATAAGGTACAAGACTTCTATATGAGCTTATAGGTTCATAGGGTTATTATACTGGATGCCTCCCGCAAACTTGGAAACGGTTATCATATACCCCATTTTGTATATCCAAAGGTACTTAACTTACTAGTGACAGGCCCTTCACACAATCTCTTAAACTTGAATGGAGCTTAAGTTTCAAGTTTGGAGAACTTGTTGGTTAGATATAGAGTTGACCTAGTATACATAGTATGTGTGTTTGTACTGAATGTAATGCATAAATAATTAATAAGAGCAAAAGTTGTAAAAGTGGACTAGATATTTTATTACGTGAAGTCAATTCCATTATTCTCTACTATAGTTACCAATATTAGCACCTAGATAGTTTATGGCTATGCTTAAATAAGTAGAATCTTGCTTGCAACTCCTAAAGTATTTATCAATCAATAAGGGATCGAAAGGACATAGGGTCATACTTTGGTATAACATTAGATAATGTCATGTGAAAAGGATCAATGAGGGATCTAAGGATAAGATTCTCTAATGTAAAGAATATGACGTGAATTAAGTGGTAAACAAAAGACCTTAAGAGGTAATACTTTGGTAATGTTCGAAATGCTTGAATAAAGTTGTCACTTGACTTTGATTAGGATAAAATTTTGGATGAGGATGGGTTCTAGTCTAAATAACTCTACTAAAAAGCTTAACCCATCTTCGCTTCATCAAAGATCGAGTTCGAAAATTGGAGATAACTTAGGGAAGATATTAGACATCCCTAAGTTGCTCAGATTTAAGGATTCAACCTTTGGAGAATCTATAGCTCAATTTTACAAGTTTTTTCTTTCTTAATCACTTGGTCAATTTTAAGATGGCTTTATCAATATTTAGCACTTGTTTACACAACCATATCAAACTAATCAAGTGTACATATTCACTAAGGGGATAGGTGACATATAATCATACAGGAGGTTCATGTATTATCTTAAGTGATATGATATAGATCTTAAGCTCTAAAACATATAATAAGGACACCTAAGTTAGTGTTAAAGGTTGCCAAAAGAGAGGGTTCTACCCCTAAGCACATCAACATAAAATGGAGAGATCACACCCTTTTTACGTTATGGATGTGCTAGTATTTATGTTATCATTAAGGAATGCCCATCTTACATTTGAGGAAAGTATGCACAATGAGCATATAGACATGATGCTCCTTGTGAAAGATTCATCCCATGTATAAAGACAATGGTAACAAATGAATGGTGCAAATGGAACAATAAAAGGTGTGTGTGCGCATCATAGTAATAGAACATAGCATATATCATAATGACTAGTAAATGAAGAGAAATCAAAGGGTCTTAGGTTTCTGCAACCTCTCCCATCACCTTTCATTCATGCTAAACACAAAAAATGCATAAGAGATGCAAGCTTAGCCATAAAAAGGACTAAAAACACCCTCAAAAATTAGTTCTAACCATCATCTTTAATTTAAAGTGGAAAACAAAGCTTATTGACTATTGCAACCTACCTTATTCTGCCTATTTTAAAGCTTGAGAAGAAAAGAAGAAAGCTAAGAATCTAAAGAGGAGAGATGGAGTTGTTATTGTGAATAGTTCAAGTAAGTAGTAACAATAGTTTGTATAAAAAAACAAGTGGCATATTCAAATCACTCAAATATTTGTAGAGATAACAAGGTCTCTGTATACACCTTTAGGCTATGGGCTTGTTGTTAGCAAAAAATAAAAAGAGAAAAAATAGAGGGGGAAAAAAAAGGGAAGCAATAAGGTTTTGATGTGGCCTAAGCATTGGTTTGTTGCCCTCAAGGGTACCTTGAATGGTGTATTATTCTATAAAAGACAAAGATTTCAATGTTAAAAAGGGACTTGTCTTAGTTTTTTACCTTAAGCCTTAAGGGGTTACAAATACTTCTTAGGTTTTTTGTGTTTTATGGGATGTCCTTAAGGTTTGATCTCCAATTTAGTAGCATTTAGCTAAGAGAACAACTAGCCTCCTCATATCTTTTGAGAGGTAAGGTATTTATAAAGAGGAAGAAGGGTGCAGTTGTGCTACACAACATAGGTTATCCTTTTGATCACTCTTTAAAGTGATAATTAAAGAATATTCTAAAATTAGGATTTCAAATTATCTATATAGTAAAAAAGTTATCTATATAACCAACCACTTAGTTGTACAGCTAAAGGGGAAACTAGTTACTATTCCAAAACATCATGCTAGTTGGCATTTATGAAATGTTTGTATAGCCATGTAATTTGGTTGTATAGTCATGTACTTTACTGTATAGACATCTTATGAAAACTCAGAAATAGTGGTTTTAGATTTTCATGTTTATGGGATAAGTTTAATTTAAGGTCTTATCAAACTTTATCCCTCTTTAGTTATTTTTATCTTCATCCTTTTGAAATAAAACTAACATGGTTCTTATGATTAGGCTTACATCCTAATGATCTAAAAATTTAGTACTTACTGTTTGTCCCTTTATTTTGTGGGGCTTGAAAAATAATATTTTGATGAAATGACCGTTTCACATGGCACATCAAAACATTTAAAAGAAAAGTAAATATTGGACATAAGGATACAACTTTGTTAGTAGCTCTCAGTAGGTACTTAGCTAGACTCCTTTCTTAGTAGCAATTAATAGGTACCAAGATCATACTCCTTTTCTAATAGCTTTCAAAAGGTAGTAGGGTGGGATGTTTCTTCCAAAGTTTTCAATAAATCTAAGGTGGCATTTTCTTTTAGATCTCAACAAATACTAAGACAAATCACTTCCTTAGTAGCTTTTAATAGGTACAGGAGTGAGTACAAATCTTGAATATATTGAATAAAATTGATTAATTGCACTGAAAATACTTGAAATTAAAAAAAATAAAAAATATCCAAAAATAATTTAACTGGTTTAAACAAAAATAATAATTCAAACAGTATTGATTATTAGTCTTTATTAGATCTGAATAATAAAATCAACTTGTTTCGATCTTAACCGTTATCCATAAAACACACACACACACACACACACACACACATATAATTTTAGAAAAAAGTATCCAAAATATCTGAATACCCAAATTAAACCAAATTGATCCATTAGTTCCAAATATTATAATTGGACCGAACTGAAAATCAATTCAATTCGAGATGGATATTTTTCTCATTTTGGTTCGGGACTAGTTCCTTCATTTTTCAAATATCTAATTTTTTTTTATCCAATTTCGGATAATTTCAAATAACTAGTCCAAAACTAGACTTGATTACCCCTAGTAAGTACTAGGATGTTATTCTTCTTAGTAGCTTTCAATAAGTACTATGTTCTTCCCTAGTAGTTTTAGCATGTACTAAGATGTTATTTCCTTAACAACTTTCAGTAAATATTAAGATGCCCATGTCCTTCATAGCTCTCAACAGGTACTAAGATTGATTATGCCCTTAGCATATCTCAACAAGTACCAAAATGAATTGTGCCCTCAACAGCAATAGGTACTAAGATAAATTTTATCATTCTCTTTTTTTTTTTAATGTTCTTAATTTTACCCTCAGGCTTCTCCTTAGTTTGAGATTCTCTTAGTTCTATCCTTAGGCTTTTCTCATAGTTTTCTTTATCTTGGATTCTCTTAGTTTTACTCTCAAGCTTCTCTCTTGGTTTTTCTTTATCTTGGATTCTCTTAATTTTACCCTCATACTTCTTTCTTGAGTTTCTTAATTTTGAACTCTTTGGGTTTTTCTGTTAAGCTTTTTTATTAGTTTTCTTTGTCTTGGATTCACTCATTCTAAATTCAGGATTAAAAGGTTCACCTTGATGGTATCTCTTGATTTTCTTTATCTTAGATTCGCTTATTCTAAGTTCAAGGTTAATAAAGTTCACCTTGATGGTATCTCTCGATTTTCTTTATCTTGGATTTGATTATTATAAGTTCAGGGTTAACAAGGTTCACCTTATAATTTTTAGATTCAGAGCCTTTCATTTGTTGTTCATTCTTTGATCCTACTACATTTATCATTTGTATGTACTTATTCCTTTTTTTCTTTTCTTTTTTTTTTCTTTCATTTTCTTCTTTTCTTTTTCTTTTTTTTTTTTCCTTTCTTTGTTTTCTTTTTTTTTTTCCTTTCCTTTCCTTCCTTTTCTTTTCTTTGTCTATCTTTGTATAGTTGGTTATATTGACAATATGTTATCTTTATAGATAATTAAAAGAAGAAACATAGAGGGGTCATGCAAACAACATTAAAAATGGATACTTGATCTTTGATAGTATGTGCAAATAAAGAAGTTATTTGTATAAACAATTTTATGGTATATGTACTCCTCACCAATTTTTTTCGTCTCATTCTTCTCACTTTCTCTAAGGCTCACTTTATCTCTCTCACCCATTTCTTTCAACTCCCTTCTAGACTTCTTAGGTTATTTCTAAGATTTCAAGATGTAGCAAGGCGTCACCTCTATTCTTAATGCTCTCGTTGTTGCTAGTGTTGCCCATGTTGTAGTTTATTCTTTTTTTGATATCCTAACTACCTTGATCGTTAACCACAGTTTTGACTACTTCTTTAATCGAGTTTATTCACTCAAAGACCTTCTTGAAAGATTTGAAGCTAGGGGAGAAGTTTCTATTGGTATACGATCTTCCTTCTCATCTTTTTAGTGTTGCATCTGGCAAGGTAGGCCTCTTATCATTTATCTTTTTGCTTATTTTATTCTCTTCCTTGCTTTTTATTATTAATTTTTGCATGCAATTATTTTGATTAGTTTTCAATCATTAGCTCTTTAGATGCATATATATTTATTGCCTTCATGTTTGATATCTTATCTGTTGTGCTTTAGGCTTCGAATAACTTTGTGTTTTCTTTTTAGAATTTGTGCTTATGTTGAACAACTCTTTTGCTTGTTTGTTCAATTGTGATGTTCCCTTGTTTATTGGAGATTATATTATTGTGAATATTCCACTAGTCTTTATGTGTCTTATTATCACTATTTTTTTTTATCACTTTTATTTACACCTTCATATTGTTGTGGTTTATTGATTTTCAAGGTGATGTAGCCTTCACAAAGGATCATAACTCTTTATTTTTAGTAAATATATTTTTTTATTCTTAAATAAATTATAAATATTTATAATAATTTTTTATCAAATTAAATTGAAGTCAATTTAGATCAATTTATGTTTGTGTCAAATTTGACTAAAAATTTTCAAGTCTTTTCGAATTCAAGTTATTTTAAATTTCTTTTGAATTGAGTTAGATCACATTTTTCAAATAAATTCAATTCAATTTTTTAAGCCAGGTCAAAGACTACCACTTCTTATTTTTAATAAAAATTTTTAATCTACATAAATTCTATAATTTCCTATTATACTTTAAATTTCACTCGATTTATTATAGCTAAATATTTATGCCTTATGCGGCAACTCAACTTTATTCTTATTGTATGATATATTTAGTTTAGTGATGGCAGTCAATGGTAATTAAAGATCAGTAGTATTATTGTTGTCCCTTGGTGCGGTAGAAGGGGGGTTGAATAAGGCAATGACAAGTAAATACAAATAAAAATAACTGCAAAAATAATGAAGAATCAAGACAATCAATTTATAGATGTTCAGCATAACTTGCTTACGTCCTCTCCTCTAGTATCCCACTAGAGCATTTCACTATCTAGATAGCTTACAGGTGTTATCAACTACCTTTACAATAGTAATTTTTAGGCGCTACCAAGCCATTACAAGTAGACTTATAGGTGCTACTAAGAACGTTTCACAAAGTAGTTTACAGGTACTATCTTGTACCATTCACAGAGTATGGTTTTAGATCTCCTAACCAAATTTTTTCTCAAATAAAATCACAACTTAGAAAGTTTAAGAAAAGCTCTCTCACTCAAGTAATAAACAATTCAGAATACATCACAAGGTATGTTTGATTTGTTTGAGAGTTTTGAGAGAAGTTTAAAGGCCTGTTCTTCAACTTTGTTTTTGAAGATGGCTTTTACAAGTTTTGACAATGATATTCTCTTGTAAGCTAGATCACATTTATTTCACCACTTTTATTCAAAGATAGCTTTTACTGGAAAAATTCTCATTTTTTTTTTTTTTTACCATTTCATCTTTTTGTTTCTGTTGTGAGAGGGTCATTATATAGGCAAAGACATAGAACTAACTGTTAAAAAGAAGGCTATCACTTTAACTCACCAGTGTAAGCACTCAACGCTTATTGAACATTCTCCACACCTATTATTCGGCCATCATTTAAGTGATTTTCAACCATAATACAATTTCAATAGTCGTTGGTACTATCAAAATGCCTATTGGAATTAGCTATTAGAGAGAGATTTGCCTAGACGCTCCTTTTTTTACTTTCTTAATTATTTATTCAACAACTCTTTAATGGCAGTTGACAATTTTCAATGCCTGTTAGAATTCAACTTCAACTTCAACTCATGTTGAGATATAAATATTACCCAATGCAAGTTTCTAAAAGAATGTGAACTTGATGGTCTATTTTTTAAGATTTTCAATAATACTTCAACGACTGTTGTTGAACATTCAATGCCCATTGAATGTGACCTCAATGCCTGTTACATTTTTTAAAAGTGTCTAGTTGAAGGGTCCAAAGATCTTAGCTCTACTTGGGTACATCTCCAACACTCATTGGTTAAATCTAATGCCTATGTTAAGATCTCAAGAATTTTGCTTGAATCAAGCCACTTGGTCTAACACTTGTTGCAAAAATGCAATGCCTTGTTGAGAAGTCTAGATCTATGCCTGTTGTGAAATTGCAACGCTCATTTAAAGTGGTTTTGCATAACTTAAGTATTGAGTCATCCAACGCCTATTATGCTTTGAGAAAAATATTGGTTGAGAGGTCATGAAGACTTTACTAAAACTTAGGTGTCATTTCAATGCCTGTTAATATCATTCAACACTCATTGGTAGAATCCAATGCTAGTTGAAATGTGGCAACACCCATTGGAGTTTAATACTTTGAGTTTTCACCATAATTCTTTCTCCAAACATCTTTGTTCAATAAATTGATGTACCTGCAAGATTTTACACAAACACTTTGGATAAAGGTTGGCATTTAGATGTGTTTGTAATCATAAAAACAAGTATGGTTCATCATTGTCCTAAGCTAGGTTCAATATTCTTCTCCTTTTTTATGATAACAAACAATCTATCAAAGTTGATTAACCTTGTAAAAATGAAAAGTATACTTCATATGATGAAGTTAATCAAATGTATCAAAATATCAACCAATATGATTTACCACTAAGTGCACAAGTTATAACAATATGTTTATGTTACTCCCTCTTAATTTCATATTATATGCACTATTATAGCAAGTTCCCATATCAAGTTCTTTTCCATAATAAATTCACATATATACTTCTTTTTGTATATCAAGTCATTACAATGCACATACACTTTATTACTTCTCACATTTTTCATTTACCTTGCCTTTTCATACACATATGCCTTCTCTCTTTTTCATATATACATATCTATTTTCTCCTTTTACCTTATATCTTTCTTATGCATTCTCCCATTTTGTCATTATCAAAAAGAAATAGGCAAAACTAGTAATAACAAATGAAATGGAATAAAAAAACAACATAAATAGAACAAAATATTATTCCATTAGAATTGTTATCCATTATATCAGCTATTTTTTAAGAAAGAAAAATAAAGACAAAAGAAATGAAATAAAGTAAATATGCAAAAAGAGGCAGTAGAAAAAATTAGTTTGAGGTAAGGGCCCTAAGGATGGTTCTAAGGTTTGTCCTTGGGCTTATCTACTGCATTTGGCTCAATTGGAGTAGTTGGAGCCCTGGTTGCAAGTTCAACCCTTCTACTATCCAATACAAAGTCTGGTTGATGTCGTTCATGTCCCTTTGAAGTTTTTGCACTTTTTATTGTAAGGAGACAGTAAAATATTCAACCATTTGTACTGCATTGGAAATGGTCTCTAGTTGCTCCAGAACCTTTCTCTCAAAGATAGTGAGAGATGGACTAGATGTAATAGGAGTAGAAGCACATATTCCAATCCCTTCTGTTGTTGCAATCCCTGTTCTTATGGCTTCCTTAATGTCCTTAGTCTTCTCTTCTTATAGAGGAATTTCATCTTCTTTTAGTACTCTTTTGATTATACATGAATCCAATCTTTGCAAGATTCCCTTATTGAGAAGCATCTTCTTACTGATAGATTCATTGTGTGGCAGTTTTTCCAACATAATGTTTTTCTCTTCCAATTCATCCTCTATTTGGTGAATGGCTTTCACATACTTGGCAATTTTAGTGATGTAGTGACCCATCACAAACTTATTGCCTTTGTCCACCTGTCCATTTATCCTTTGCATCAAGAATAATGAAGTGTTAATCTTTTGTTTGTTCTTCATGCACCATAAATAGAACAAATTAGAGATTGTATAATTGTCATTTAATTGAGCTCTCCCATTTATATTCCATGTGATGAATTGATGGGCTATTCTCAAGGCTTGACTTTTAGTTTTTGACACCTTGTTGTTGTTGTTTTTGTAATTGCTCTTCGTATCATGATAAACTTCCAAAATTTATTCACGTTAACCATGAATGTAGAAGGAGTCTCTATTATCCCTAAAGTAGTAGCATCAAAGCACTTTGCCAAATCGTTGGGTCTAAGGGTATATTTCTTACCAAATAATCTAAATTTTATTAAGACTTCCCAAGCATACACATCACAGTCACTGCCCAACACCTCCAAAATGGTGAGAAACTCTATCGTAAGTTCTATATAGGAGGGTTCCTTGAGATGACAACGGTCATTGGCCATGTTTTTCAAAACAAAACTAAGTTTAAAACAAACTTTTCAAAGATGCAACCATTTTGAAAACTTAGCTGATGAATATCATTAATCAAACTTAATGATATAGTCATGAATTCAATTAATCTATGGACATTTTAATTAAGATTGCATAAAATTAAAATCTTTAGCTTATTGAGTCTAAAGACTTTAATGGTAATCAATTTAAGCAACATATCAAGTATCAACCAATAATAACCATATAAAGATTGACAAAGGTGAAGAAGAAGAACCTATTGAAGTTAATCCAAGGTATTACCATCAATCAAACCAAGTTCCCTTTTGAAGAATTGCATGTTTTCATCACGAAGAGGTTTAGTAAAAATATCTACCAATTGATAGTTAGTATTAATAAATTCTAATACAGTATTTCCATTATTGGCATGATTCCTAAGGAAATGACGTCTAATGTCTATATGTTTGCCTCTAGAATGTTGTATGGGATTCTTAGACAAATTGATGGCACTAGTGTTATCACACTTAATGGCAACTTGATTTACAACTACTTTGTAATCAAGAAGTTGTTGCTTCATCCGTAAGATTTGAGTACAACAAAGACCAACTGCCACGTACTCAACTTCAACAGTTGATAAAGCAACTAAGTTTTGCTTTTTGCTACTCCAAGACACTAAGCATTGGCCAAGTAATTGACATGTGCTTAAAGTATTCTTGTTATCTAAGGTACACCCAATAAAATCAGCATTAGAAATGCATTCAACTTAAATGAAAAACTCTTAGGACGCCAAAGTCTTAAGTTTGAAGTACCAACAAGATATTTGAGTATGTGTTTCACAGCATGCAAATGAGACTCCTTAGGATTAGATTGATATCTAGCACATAAGAAAACACTAAATATAATATCAAGCCTAGATTTTGTTAGATAAATTAGACTACCAATCATACCTCTATGCAGTTTTTGATCCACAACCTTACCATGTTCATCCATGCATAGCTTCATGTTGGTGCTCATTGGAGTTTTACACGATTTGATGTTTTTTAACTAATATTTTGATTAGTTCCTTTATATATTTAGCTTGGTTGATGAAGATTCCTTCCTTTCCTTACTTAATTTACAAACCAAGTAAGAATTTGAGTTCTCCTATCATGTTCATCTCAAATTCACTTTTAATACTTTAGAGAAATCTTCACATAAGCAAACAATAGTAGCATTAAATATGATATCATCTTCATATATTTGCACTAATAATAAGTCTATATTTTTCTCTTTAGAGAAGAGTGTTATGTTTACCAACCCTTTAGAGAATCCTTTCTTTATATGAAAGTTGTTCAACCTTTCATACCAACTCTTGGAGCTTGCTTCAAACCATATAAGGCTTTGGTAAGCATGAACACATGGTTAGGAAAGCAATGACTTTCAAAACTAAAGGTTGTTAAACATATACTTCCTTATCAATATAACCATTAAGGAAAAAATTTTTGACATCCATTTGATATAACTTAAAATTCATATGAGATGCAAATGCAAGCGAAATCCTGATAGCTTCCAGTCTTGCTACTTGTGCAAAGGTCTCATCAAAGTCAATTCCCTCTTCTTGGATATAGCCTTTAGCTACTAACCGAGCTTTGTTTCTAACAATAGTTCCATGCTCATCAAGCTTATTTCTAAAAACCAATTTGGTTCCAATAATGGAATGATTATGAGGTCTAGGAACTAAAGGCCACTTTATTCCTCTCAAATTGATTGATTCATCTTGCATAAAAGTACCCAATGTTCATCTTTAATGGCCTCATCTATGGTCTTAGGCTCAATAAGGGAAACAAAAGCAAGATTGGTACATGCATTTCTAAAAGATAATCTCGACTTAATGGATCACCAATGATGAGATCTCTTGGATGATCTTTCTTGAAATCCTAGTCCCTTTCTAACTAAGTTTGCTCTTCATTTAGAGTAGGAAAAGGTGGATTTGTATTTCCTTCACTCCTCATTCTTATGGCTTGTCCACATTCTTTCCTACTTTTCTAATGTTCAACTCACTTATAGGGCTTGTAAGATTATCAACATCTTCTTCTATTCTTAAAGAAGTGGGGTCAAATTGATCAAATACAACATGCATAGACTCCTCTATAATAAGTATTCTCTTGTTGAAGACTTTATACCTTTTACTAGTAGTGGAGTATCTAAGGAAAATTCCTTCGCTAGATTTGGAGTTAAATTTGCTAAGGTTGTCTTTAGTGTTTAGAATAAAACACATGCAACTAAAGACTCTAAAGTTGGGCTTCCTATTGTTTCACAACTCATAAGGAGTTTTCTTCTGCAAGGGTATTACCAAGACTCTATTTAAAGCATATCATGAAATGTTAACAGTTTTAGTCTAAAAATACTTAGGAAGATTGTACTCATTTAACATAGTCCTAGCCATTTCTTGAAGAGTTATGTTCTTCCTCTCTACCACACTATTCTGTTATGGTGTTCTAGGAGTTGAGAGATATATGAGATTCCATACTCATCATAAAAGCTTTGAAATTTAGCATTCTCAAACTCTACTTCATGATCACTTCTAATTAAAGAGATTTCCAAATCATTTTGGTTTTGAATTCTCTTAGCAAAGGTCTTAAAAGCATCAAAACTAAAGTCCTTATAAGGGAGGAACAATGCCTAAGTATACATAGAGTAATCATCTACTATGACAAATGCATAATGCATGCCTCCCAAGCTAGATGTTGTAGTGGGTCTAAACAAATCCATGTGAAGCAATCACAAAGGTCTAAAGGAACTTATTTTGTTCTTAGCTTTGAATAAAGATTTGACTTGTTTTCATTTTTGACATGCTCCACAAACTCCTTCCTTTGCAAACCTGATTTTAGGTAGACCTTCAACTAAGTTTCTCATTTTTAGCTTATTAAGGAGTTTCATGGTGGCATGTCCTAGCTTCCTCTGCCAAGTTTTACCTTCATCCACTATAGAGACTATACACTTTGCATTATGATTAATGAGAGAATTTAAATCAATGACATAAATATTATGAATTCTCCTATCAATGAACAAGATTTTGTTGTCACTCATTTTTGACACATAACATGCTTGTGGTTCAAACACAACTCTAAGGCCTTTGTCATAAAGTTGACTTACACTTTATCAAGCATAGGTGAGTCAATATCCTTACCAACTTTACCTATGCCAATGATTTTGTCTTTTCCATTATCTCGAAAGAATACATTTTCAAGTCCTTCAGTCTTCTTTAATTGTGTGAAGAACTTTTTTTCTCTTGTCATGTGTTTTGAACATCCACTATTAAGATACCACTCTTGCTCTCAAACTTGGGATTTCAAGCACATCTGCAAAATAAAGAGAATTAAGTCTTAGGTACCCAAATCTTCTTGGTAACTAGGGGATTAGCTCTTGTCATTTTCTCATCATGCCTTTTACAATAGTAGTGATATGCAATGTGGCCATATATACCACAATAAAAATAGTCACTATTAAAATAAGCTATTGTCCTATTTCTAAGTGAAGCATGCACATAGTGTTTATGAGACTTGTAACTCCTTTGAGCCATATCTGTAGGAGTGTTTCTCATATGAAGAATTCTCCTATATGGTGTGTATCCATATCTGTGGTTATGTTAATTCTTATGCCCTTGGAGACTTTACCTCCTAGGCTTGTATGAATGATACATATAGGCACAATTTGCTCTAGGAGGCGCACGTCTTAGTTATGTGTGAACATGTTGTAACTTAGCCTTTGTGCCATTGATCTTAGCATTTCCCTTTTTGGGAAATTTTGGCAATCTAATGGGGTTAAGTATACTAACTTCCTTAACCTTAATAAAGACTATTTTGGAAGTAGAAGGAGTAGTATTAATAGAGGCATTATATCCTAATCCATACTTAATGAATGGGCTCCTTTGAATCTTAAGGATGGAGTCTAATTTCTCCTTTCCTTTGGTGAATTTGTTGAGGCTATCCTTAAGCTTAGAATCAGCTGTGAGAAACTCAAGCTTCTTAGCCAAAGTCTTTTGACTCTTAGCTCAATCTTTTAAAGATTTATTCTTTTTCTTAAGAGAGGAGGTGTTAGACTTGAGAGTCTCAACTTTCAAAGTGAGCTTGGTAATACTAGAATATAACTTATCTCTACAGTCAGAATCAAATTGATTTCCATCATGGCCACCATCGTTGTCACTATCATTGTTAGAAATGTGCTCACTTGAGGACTCATCTAATTTTTTCTTAGTTGCCATTAGACAAAAGTTGGCCAGCTCCTTTCTAGTATCCTCTTCACCTGGTTTAGAGTCATCAATGTCATCTTAAGTAGCTTTATACACTTCCTTTTCTTTCTTGGAGGTGTGTTTCTTTGCAGTAACTTTGTTCTTTTTTACCTTAGGACAATTTGACTTTATGTGCCCTCTCTCATTGCATCCATAACAAATGAGTTGACTCTTGCTACTTTTCTTCTTATATCTCCTTGCCCTTTTATTGTTTTGATTTGAGAGAAATCTCTTTACTTTATTTATGATGAGGGCGACATATTCATCTTCACTACAGTCTTCATCATCAATAGAAGAAGAAAATGTTAGCAAATAAGAAGAAGATGGGGATTCAAAGCGAACCTCTTTGGCTTTTAGGGCCAAATCTTTCTTTCTCACTCCATTATTTTTAGTTGGTTTCTCAAGAGTAATTTCATAGGCTAATAACTTTCCTATGAGCTTATTCAGTGATAGAACTTCTAGCTTGTTTGCTTCCTCTATTGTTGTCTTTTTGGCTTTCTACCTATCTTTAGGAAGTGTTCTCAGAATCTTCGCTACCATGTTCTCATTGGAGTAGGACTTTCCAAAAGTTTTGAGAGTGCCTACTATGTCAATAAACCTATTGTACATCTTAGTGAGGTTTTCACTAGGTTGGTATATAAATGTTTCATACATGTATATATGCATTTGTATCTTTTTCTTCTTGACTTCACTAGTTTCTTGATGTTAGGTTTGCAATGTGTCTCATATCTCTTTTACATATGTACACATTTGTAACTTAGTGTATTGAGATTTGTGGATTGCATAGAAGAGAACATGTATTGCTTGTCTATTCTTTAAGTTTGCCTTCTTCTCTTCAGCTGTCCATTCACTCACGAGCTTTGGTACTAAAACATCTCCAACTAGTTTTATAGGAACTTATCTTCCTTCTTCGACAATGTCCAATAGAGCTATGGTTTCACTATTTAGAAAGATCTCTATATGATTTTTCCAGTACCCATAGTCATCTCCTTTGAAGAAAGGTGGCTTGTGGACTGATTATGATTCTTTATGACTTGTCATGATTTTTAATTTGAGCATTTAAGCCTTGATGAATAGACTAGTTCTAATACCTATTGTTGTCCCTTTATATTCTATAAGAGGGATTGAATAGAGCAATGAAAATTAAAATAAATAAGAATAAGTGTGAAAATAAGAAGAATCAAGAAAACCAATTTATAGAGGTTTGGCACAACTTACCTACGTCCTCTCCTCTAGTATTTCCACTAGAGCCTTTCACTATCTAGATAGCTTATAAGTGCTACCAACTACCTTTACAATAGTAGTTTATGAGCACTACCAAGCCGTTACAGGTAGACTTATGGGTGTTACTAACAACATTTTTCAAAGTAGTTTACAAGTGCTACCTTAAACCTTTCACAAAGTATGCTTTTAGATCTCCTAACCAAAGTTTTTTTGAAATGAAATTACAACTTAAAAATTTAAGAAAAGGTCTCTCACTTAAGCAATAAACAATTCAAAATACATTTATAAGGTATGCCTGATTTGGTTGAGAGTTTTGAGAGAAGTCTAAAGGCTTGTTCTTTAACTCTGTTTTTGAAGATAGCTTTTACAAGCTTTGACAATGATCTTATCTTGTAAGCTAGATTACACTTGTTTCACCACTTTTATTCAAAGATAGGTTTCACTGTAGAAATACTTGCTTTTTTTTTTTTTTTATCGTCTCCTCTTTTTGTTTCTATTATGAGAGATTCCTTTTATAGACACAAACATGGAATTAGCTATTAGAAAGAAAGTCGTCTCTTCATGTCACCAAAGTAAACACTCAACGCCTATTGGACATTTTCCATGTATGTTGTTCGACATCATCTTGGTCATTTTCAACCATAATACAATTTCAACAATCATTGGTGTTATCGAAACGCTTATTGGAACTAGTTGTTAGAGAGAGATTTGCCTAGACACTCATCTTTTGACTTTCTCAATTTTTATTCAACAACTTTTCAATGGTGATTGGCAATTTTCAATGCCTATTGGAATTCAATTTCAACTCCTGTTGAGATATAAACATTGTTCGTTGCAAGTTTTCAGGAGAATGTGAACTTGATGCTCTATTTTTTAAGATTTTCAACAATACTTCAATGGTTGTTAGTGAACTTCCAATGCCCGTTGAAAGTGACATCAATGCCTGTTGTATTTTTTGAGAGTGTCACATTGGATGGTTTAGAGATCTTAGCTTTGCCTGGATACTTCTCCAACGCCAATTGGTTGAATCCAACACCTGTGTCAAGATCTTAAGATTTTTGCTTGAATTAAGTCACTTGGTCCTATGCTTGTTATGGAAATGCGATGCCTTGTTGAGATGTTCAGATCCTCCTCCATTGCGAAAATTGCAACACCCATTGTAAAGAGGTTTTGCACAACTCAAGTATTGAGTCATCCAACGCCTATTATGCTTCAATAAAGACGTTGGTTTAGAGGTCCAAAAGACTTTTCTCATACTTAGGTGTCATTTTAATGTCTGTTAAGATCTTTCAACACCCATTGGTAGAATCCATCGTTAGTTGAAATATGGTAATACTCGTTGGAGTTGAATACTTAGAGTTTTCACCATAACTCTTTGTCCAAACATCTTTGTTCAATAAATTGATGTACCAACAAGATTTAACAAAAACTCTTTGGGCAAAGGTTAGCATTTAGATGTGTTTGTAATTATCAAAACAAGTTGGGTTCATCATTCTCTCAAGCTAGGTTCAACAATTATGAGTAGTTAATAAATTTAAAGTTTTTTTTTATAATTTAACGGTTGAAAGTGTGAATAGAATATCAAATGATAAAAAAAATTTATTTTATTTTAATTAATTTTATATGAAATATAAGTTGGTATATAAGTTAATACTAGGGAAAAATTCAAACGTCAATTTTTATATTAATGTTAGAAAAATTAACTTTCAACATTTAGTTATATTTTTTAAAACATTTAATGCTAATTATTAAATTAAAACTTGAGTGCTGATATTATTTTTTTTTTTTTAGTATTTGAATACCCAATCATCAAACACTAACTGATATGTATATATATTTTTTTATTTCTATTTTACACTAATATATATTTTTTAAAAAATAATATTATAGAATAGAACCTCGTTATGTGATTAATTGAGAGTAACAATTATATTTTAACGGTAATTAAGTTTTTCATTGGCATTTTTTCATCATATCAGAATTGGCATATTATTTTATGAACTATATACTTATTAGATGAATATTGTTACAGGATTTAAATAGTAAAACTAAAATGATTTAAATATTTTTATATAAATTATTATTTTTAAAAAATTTTATAATATGATTGATTGATATTAAGGTGTATGAAATTTCTATTAAAATAACCTATGATTTATATTTTATTGCAGTTAAATTTATGTAATAATTAAATTATTTAATATGACATGTTTTTCAGATAATCAATATATAGTATTAATTCTAGCCTCACAATTAATTTTAAAACATTTTTTGCTATTTATTTATAATTCAATTATATGTCATTATTTTACATTATATAGTAAAAAATTATCGTATAAAAAAATTCTAAATATAGAATTTGAAAATTTAATTATCATGTAAAATATATTCTAAATAGAAAATAAAAAATAAAAGTAGAAATTATAAATAGGAAACTAAGATCATATAAAAAAAAATTTTGTAAACAGAAAATTAGAAAACTTAAAAAGTAAAATTTTCAAATAACTTTTAAGCATAAAATTAGAAAAATATAAAAAAGTTAAAAAAAATATTAAACAGAAAGTCAATCTAAATTAATTCATTAATTATTTAAATTCTTAGTATATAATAGGGTAATAACAGTCTAATAAATTGCTATAAATTTATTTATTTAAGTTTAATATTTTTTAAAAAAATTAAATCACACAAGATTAAACGTATAAATTAGTAGATAATTTTTTTATTATAATTACCTTATCTTCTTTTATTTTACTAGTTAATAATTTTTACATTTTTAATAAAATCATTGAAGATTGATATATCATTTTGCGTGTAGATATGCCCACAGTCAATTAATTTCCTTCCTTGCAAATTCATGTCTCCATCATTATTATTTTATTAATAATTAAAAAATTGAAAGTTTTGTTATTTGTCTCCATCATTTACCTTGAGTTCTTTGGTTGTAATAGACACTCAGACAACTAGAATATTACTTTAACATGGTAATTAGTAATTGAAATTATACAGCATTTTAGCACAATCGATGCAATGAATTTCAATTTACATACCAATGCGATCGTTATACTCAAAAGTAATTGCAGAAACACTAAGAAAAAGGTAAAAAAGTTAAAGTGAATAATCATTAGAAAACTCTTGTGATGAAATAAAATTTCAAGAGGATGGATTATAATTATAAAGGGGCAAAAATAAAGCCACATCTTTCACACTTAATCTTACTTTCCCCCAACGATTGTTATAAAAGCACATACGCTATTGGATTTTTTCAATTTATCTTTTTAATGATATATGAGTGAAATTTTGTTGATTTACTCATTTATTATTTATTAAAATTCTCTCTATTTGATTATCACCTATAATTTTTCACATTAACTCTCTCTATCTCAAAAAACTTATCACTATAATTTTTCATATTATTTAAAAAATTACATTTAATATTTTAACAACTCACCATTTATAATATATTTTTTCATTTATGCCTTAATTATATTTAAGGAAGAAATAAATGTACTTTACTAATTTAATAAGTAATGATGGTAAATTAGTAAAATATGATTACAATTAATGAGAGTGGACATGTATTTTGGAATATTTAAAAAAGAAATACTGGACAATTTTTTTGGGATAGAGGAAATAGTTTCTAAAATCAATAACTCAATATTGATGAATATTTTATATTTTTTGAAAATAAATTTTATAGAATTTATTATTTAGTTTTTATTACTTAAAAAACTTTCAGATGAAATTACAACTAATGATATTTTATTAAAGTTATAATATTCATTTTAATTTCTTTTAAGATAAAACATATAGAATACATGTTATATAATGGTTTAATATAAGACATCAAGAGTAATACCAAATTATTTTTTAAAATTTATGTAATGATAGTTTAATTATATAGAGTTACATGTGATTGTAACTCTATATTTTATTTTATCCTAATTAAAAATGATCAAATAAAAAGCATGAAAATAATATGTTATCTAATTATCTTTGCTAACAGCATGAAAATATTGTCCATCACAACATACTATATAAAAAAAATAAAACTGAGGTGATTGGATAAGGATTTTTTTAAAAAAAAAAAGTAATAAGCATCTATGTTTACAGTAGGATGGAACCTGTGACATTTTGATCTCAGAGCATCAACCTTATTTTTTAATCAAGTATAATGCTAATTTATTAGTAAAGAAAGAGTAATTAGTGATTAGAATGCATCATGATCGAATGTGAAAATTAAAAAATGTTAATATTGAAAAAGATCCTAACGAAGTAGAGTGATTCCAATCTGAGTCTTTTTTTCTCAAAGCGAACAGCCCTTGCCACCAGCCCAAAGCCTCGGTGGAATCAACCTAGCCTTGGCAAGAGATCACTTGCGGTGATTGGATAAGGATTCTGAATTAGTAAAGGTAAAAGGTGGCAGTTTTTGGCATGACTCAAATCCCATGAAAAAATGCAATCTAAACTCTACTAGAACTTAGACCGAAGTAATGTAAAATCGGACGAGGGTCAACCTGATAGAATCTATTGACCCAACTTATTAACTCGATAATAATAGAAAAAAATAAATTTTATTACTCTATATATATATATATATATTCAAATTTAAATTTTATTTTATTTTATTTTTTGAAATATACATTGATATTTTTATAGTTTTAATAAGTTTACTAATTTTACTATATCTTTTATTGTGTCTAAATTACAATTTTTTATTTGTAAGAATAAGTCATTTAGTAAAAATAAAAACTATTTATTGTGATAAAATAATTTTATCATTTTTATAAAATTATTTAACACAGTTACAAAATATTATTCTGAAAACATTATTTCTTATATCTAATGGGGTGGGCAATAAAAATTTGACACAATATACTGTGACAAAATATTATAATAAAAGAGTTTATATCATAATTTATGTTGGATGTTCACTTGTTATAATAAAAATTTTGAACTCAATGACTTAAAATACTCAAATCTTTTTGTAAATTTTCAATTGTATTCAGAGTTTCTAATTAAGTTAATTACACTCTAATTTGATGAATTACTTTTTTAGTGATATCCCAAGTCAAAATTAGTATTTAATAGAGTATATATTTAGACTTAATTCACTCTTATATATTTTTTAGTTAGTTCAATTAGATTCAAATTTTAGTTTAAATTTTACTAAAATAATATTTTATTTTTACTCAATTTAAATAATTTTCATAAAAATATAAAAAATTTTATTTTATTTTAATTGATAAAAAATTAATTTTACATTAATTTCATGTTTTAATTATAAAGTTTTATTTTATATATTTAAAATAATAAACTAATAAATCCTTAAATTTTATTTCAGTGATAAATTTTTTGAAAATGTTTAAGTTCATATCATATAATTGATTTTTTAAATATTTCTTAGAAGTTTTATTTTAAATGACTTAAATAATTTATTATTTAAAATATATAAATTAATTTTTAATGAGAGATTGAAATAAATTTTTTAAATGAGAGATTGAGAGATTTATAATTTATAAATTTAAATTTCAAAAATTTTTAAAAATTTTAAATTTAAATACAAAATTATCATATAAAATATATAATAAATTTAATTAAATAAAAATAAGATAAAATTAAATAAAAAATAAAAGTATCATTTTAATTAAGTTCATGTATTAGTTTTTAAATATTTCTTAGAGTTTTTATTTTTAAATTATTTAAATAGTTTATTATTTAAAATGTAAAAATTAAATTCTTGAGGTGAGATTGAAAGAATTTTTTTTAAATGAGATATTGAAATATTTTATGAATTATAAATTTAAATTTTAAAATTTTACAGTTTTAAATATAAAATTCAATTTCTTCAAGTTAGAGTATATGTAATAAATTTAATTAAGCAAAAAATAATTAAATTGAATATAAAATAAAAGTGTCATCTTAATTGAGCTGATGTAATTAATTTTAAAATATTTTTAAAGTTTTAATTTTAAATAGTTTAAGTAATTTATATTTTTTAGGGAGAGATTGAGAGAAATTTTTTTAAATGAGAAATTGAAAGATTTTATGAATTATAAATTGAAATTTTAAATTTTTTTTTTAAATATAAATTTAAAATTAGAAAATTCATCATATAAAAGTATATAATAAATTTAATTAAATAAAAATGAGATAAATTGAATAAAAATAAAGTATAATCTTGATTAATCTCATGTAATTGATTTTTTTAAATATTTCTTAGAAGGTTTTTATTCTAAATAGTTTAAAATTTTTATTATTTAAAATAAAAAAATTTAAATTTAAATTTAAATATAAAATTAAAATTCATCATACAAAAATACATAATAAATTTAATTAAGTTAAATTAAATTAAATTGAATAAAAATACAGATATCATATTAATAAACTCTAAAATTAATTTTATATTTGATTGAACTAATTGAAAAAGTATAAAGGTAAATTGAGTCTAAATATACAATTTACTAAATTTTGATTTTGACTTGAAGTATAATTAAAATCAATTTATAAAATTAGAGTATAATTGACTCAACTTGAAAATTTGGATATGATTGAAAATCACATAAATGTTTGAATTTTTTAGATCACTAAACTAATTTTTTACCATAATTTTTACATGATTTAATACATAAACAAATTTACTGCAAGTTTATTTATTTGTATAATAATTATTATAAATTTGATTTTTATCACAATAAACTCACATATTAAGATACAATTAATTTTATCGTGAAAATTTTTATTATAATACGTAAAAAAAATTTTAATTAGTGATTTGTTATCATTAAATATTATATATTTATTTATGAATTAATTTAAATTTGGATATGAATTGAATATAATTTTATATGAATTTAGTTAATTGATTATTTTCATTATATATGACTATTTACTTTAAAAATAAATTATAGTTAATTTTATTAAAAATTTAAATAAAAATAAAATTTTTTAAACAAATTTTGTTTTATATAAAATTTGACTAAACAAAACTGGGGCTCATACTCAAAAGCTGATTGGTAGCGCGCCCCTAAATATTTGGATCATGGACGTTCATTTAAGCATCTCACTAATATTTTTAATTATTTTTAATGAATAATAAATAAGAAAAATAAAAAAGTGAAATAAAAAAATAAAAGAAAAAATAATTAAACGTATTGAATATTTTATAATAATTATTTTATAAAGGTTTTATTTATTAAATATTAACAAAATTTAAACTGTACCTAGTAATACTCTCCTTTAAATGAAATCCTGACAACTATACACCCATCAGTATCATATCCATCACTTCAAGAGCTGTTCACCATCAATAATACCTACCCGCACCATTATTGATGAGTTCCGCGTTTACTCTAAAAAACAAAGACTTGATACAATGACGATCTCACCATGTTTGCTATATTTGTGATTATATAATATTATTTGGAAATATTTTGGGGATCAAATAGAAAGGACCTATTGGTGGATAAAGCAGAAGAAAAGATTTTGATTTATGGAAGAGACTACACTAGTGTATAATAGACTTCTTTTTATATTATTGAGCTAGTTGGCCTAATAGTGAAGATAAATAGAGTCTAAACAGTTCCACTTAATGCATAAACCTAAATAAGCTTGAAAATTAATAAGTAAGCCCGAAAAATGTTCAAACTCCAATTAGTACTTTGGGTTTGACTTAATTGGTAAACATTCACAATCAAGTGTACTAACTCTTTAAGTATTTTCATGCAAAAGTTAAAAAAAAAAAACTAGTATGAGTACTAAGCTTAATGCAATAGAGTGAGAAACAAAAACTTTTAAGAAGTCAATATCTAAAATAGAGATACTAAAATTAAAAAAATAAAATGAGTTTCTATATAGACTTGAAAAAAAAAAAAAGAGAGCTTAAAATGAAATAATAGTACCTTAGCCCAAAACTTTAAAAGATACTTAGGACTAGTGCATGAAGCTCTATGCATATAGATAACAAAACCTTTAATGAGTTTTTTTTTTTTTTAATTAATGAAAAGAATTATGTACAAATCAAACTATTCTCATAGGACTAGATAAGAACTTATGGTTTGAGATAATCTTTTGAGGCTTATCATTAGTCCAACAAAATTTCTCAACCTTAACATAAAAAATATGTTGAGAGAATAAATGAATGGATCATCATGATTAGGTTTACAATAAAATTTGATATGTCCAACATTCTTAATAGCATCTATGAATTACTTAGAGCCACAATGGTTGGAAATGGTCAAAATTTTAGAATCAATTAGTAGCCATTACATCCATAAAAAAAAAAAAAAAAAAAGAAAAAAAAAAAAAGAGAATGATAAAGAAGTAATAATAGATGGAGTATTAATTATAGTGATAGATGCTTCAAAAATAGAGTTCTATAGTTATTTACTTGCGAAATTCAAAGATATTACTATAATTTGGATATAATTACTCAAAGTTATATATCAAAACTATTATTTGCTAAGTTACTAGAACATTGGCCAAAATTAGTAAAGATGATATTTGACTTCTCCAAAATAAAAATAAAGTTACTGATTATTTTAAAGGGAAGAATGCAGGTGATGAGGTATACCATGAGAAAGGTATGCACTAAACTATAAATAAGGCAATATACAAAATGTCTTCCTTATTTGAATAAGAGTTGTTATTCTATAAAATTGAGTACATTCCCAAAAGGTATGATTATCCATCAAAAATAGAGAAAATATCTAGAACAAAATATTCTTCTAAAAAGAAAAGATTCAAACGATACAAAAAATGAAGGATATCAAGGACAGACAAAGAGGGAAAAAAAAAAAGGTTTAGTAAACCTAATAGGTTTATTAGAAGAAGGAAAACTTTAGGGACGAAGATATGATAGATGCCTTCAAAAAAAAATATATGATATAGAATCTAAGCATCCTAAAGGTAAATCTCTAAGTAGTTGTTCTTATTACTAGATTTGTAGATCAAAAGACCATAAGGCTAATGCTTATCCTTACAAGAATAGGTAAAAAGAAAATCTTTGAAGATGATAATCTAATATATGAATCGATAGAGAAACAAGAAATTTTTTATATAGATTCTGAAATAGATTCTATTTATGAAGTTATTTCTAAATATGAAACTAAAATAGATGAATTTAATTTATGGATAACTTAACTATTTATGATGAACTATAGTGAAGCTACCATAGATGGAGAACTAATCCTTTATATAATGTTCTCGTGCTCAAAAAGCCATTTCGATGCGAAGGTCTATTTAAGAGCTGACTAGAATAAAAATTATCTAAGGTAGACATCAATACTATTTACAATATATCCAAATCTAATTTTAGGTTAATAGTAGATGTCTTTTATATTGAGTCAATAACTCGAATTTCTAATATAGAACTAGAAATGATGGATGTTCCTCTAACCAACCTACCAAAATCAAAGAGATGGCCTATAAGTCAAAAGAGTTGTATAAATACAACTAGTAGGTTTTGTCTAGGTAGGACTTACTATTCAACCTACCAATAGATAGTCCTATGATAACAGTTTAGACAAAAAGTGAAAATTATTTCAAGACTAGCTAATATCTGGTTTTTAAACAAACTGGGCACATGACATAGCTTAGCTTCAATCCTACCCAATTTTATGACGTTATTGAGCTATAAGTATTTGAAAATTCATTGACCTATAGGATAAAGTCTTTGAAAATAATATATAGAATGAGTTCCATGTCAAAATATTTATTATATCATAATAGGATAGTGTTCAAATTAATTAGTACCACTATTCTTGGAGTGAGAAACATTTTTCAAATAACAAAATGGCAATTGTATGAAAAGGAAATAAATCCTTTAGAATTGAGTTGACATGGAAGTTGGGTTCTAACATAACTAAGATAACCTTCAAGACTAATAGGATCTTCTCAAATTTCACAAGTAGAAAGAAACATCACTTTATAACTATAAAAGTCTATGAGAGTTCTTATTATCTTTGATTCATATATAAGGTCTACTTCATCAATATGGTCGACTCCTATAGTAGCCAAGTTAAGGCTCATTGATCTAAAGATGAGGATGGTCAATCATTTGTAAATAGACATCTTATAGTTGAATATAGGAAAAATTAATATACTAATTTATGCAGATGATATTGAAGTCAATAAAGAATTAGAGTAGTAAAACATATTGTTATGATTCTTTAGGTTATGAGCAAAATGTAAAAGATAGCTTATAACATTCCACTCCATTCAAGAAAGTGTAGGATATGGTTTCTCTAATCCTACTAACATCATAAAAAATGTTCAACGCAGAGGAACTTGATCTAAGTGCATATATTGCTCTTAATTTTAAGTTTCTTGGTTATTATAACTATACTTTGGATGCATTAATTAACACAGGGGTTGCGATTAGTAATGATAGACTTAATGCATTTGATGAATTATGGAAAATGTTAACATAACCAATCAATGTGTAGACAACAAATGGAGATATGAGTTTTGCCACATAAATAAATGGCAATTCACTATCAATAAGGTTCTAACATTCCTTAATATTAATAATGATTTCATCCTCTACAATGCTTTCTTAAAACTTTAAAAGAAAAATGTACCATTGGTTTAAGTTGAAGTATATATCTTCGTAGGTGGTATAAAATCATAACTCTTAAAAACCTTAAAGTAAAAATAAATTTTGTTTTTTTATGTAGGTTTCATAATTGCTTATTTAGTTTAGAAGAAGAATCGACTGATATAAGATAATATGAGAAATTTTATTCATCAATATAAGGTATAATAGAGTGACCTATTCCTGAAGTATCTAAATAATATGAAAAAAGTGGGATAAGTTCTTTGTAAAATTAGTCGATAACTTTAGTGATGTTCCACTAGAATTAAACAATATAATAGATAAATTAGACCTGAATAATCCAAATACTAACATGAGAGCTAGAAATATCACATACACAAATGAAATGATAGAGGAATTTAATAAACAAATTTTTAAGTTGCTTGAGAATGATTTGATTATAGATAATGAAAGTACATACTCTAGTCCAGCTCTTATGGAAATTAACCATACATAGTAAGTGTGAGACAAAGAATGAATGATTATAAATTATCATCAAGTAAATAAGGCTATAAAAGTGATGGCTATAAGATTCTAATGGCATGAGATGTTTTCAATAGGTTATTTTAAAACAATCTTCTTATTGAACCTCAAGGTATCAAATCTTATCTTGATGTTTATAAACAAGTCAAAGAGTTAACCTTTGTCTAAGTTATTTGTGTTAGAACTTGCAGGTACGTCAACTCTTTAGACTATGATGGTTGGAAAAGGAATTATGTTTGAAAACTCAAAGTATTAAAGAGTGAAGATCAAGGCAAACTCAGCTTCACAAAGTAATAGGTGTTGTCTACCTCCAACAGGTGTTATGGACTTGACACCAGGCATTGAGATATCACAACAGGTGTAGGAGAGACACTTCACCTTGAGTATAGCTTTTTAGACCTCTCAACAGGCATTGCCTATATTCCCAATAGGCATTGGACAACTGTTAAGACATAGCTATGCATATTAAACCTCACAATGGGCAATGCATTTTTGCAACAGGAGATGATTTTTCCCTCAAAACAGGCGTTGCACTTTCGCAATAGATGTTAGACAAAGTGCCTTAGATTGACCAAAACTCTCTAGAACTCGAAATAGGCATCAATCCTTCACAACGGGGGTTGAAAAAGCTATCTAGACTATGCCAAAGTCTCTAGACCCTTTAACGAGATATACTTAATATCTTAACAGGTGTTAAACACATTCAACAAGCATTAGAAGTTCACCAACAAGTATTGGAAAAATGCTTTAGTTTGAGATATGAGCTCTAGACCCCTTAATGAGGGACATTTATATCTCAACAGGTGTTGAAGATGTTGCCCATAGGCATTATAAACCCTCTAATAGACATTGAAGCATTTTTGTAGATCTTGTAAAATAGAGCACCAAGTTCATACTCTTTGGGAATCAACAACAGATATTGATCTTCGTCCAATGGGCATTGAGGTTTAAAAATAATGACCATTATTTTTATCCAATGATCATTGGAGCAAAAGTGAATAAACAAATGTAAAAGTCAAAAGAGAAGCCTTAAGCCAACTTCTCTCTAACAACTAGTCCCAACAGGCATTTCGATAAAGTCAATGATCGTTAAAGGTGCATTTCGTTTAACAACCACCCATTTGCATGAAATCAATGATGGTTGATGCCTTAGCAATGGGTGTGGAGATTATTCAATGGGCATTGATAGCCTACAGTTGTAATGTGAAGTGACATTTTTTTTTATAGCTAGTTATTTGTTCATGGTATAAAAAGACATGTTCTGAACAAAAATATATAAAAAATTGTTCTATTAAGTGAGTATTCTATTGTGAAAGCTATTCTTAATAATAAAAAAAAAAGGTGAAAAAAAAGTGATCTAGTAATCAAGAGAAGTTCATCATTCAAGCTTATAAGAGATATCTTCAAAATAGAGTTTGAAGAATAAGCTTTTCAGAAATTCTCTTCAAATTCTCAAGCTCATTAAGCATACCTTGTGAGAATACTTAAAGTATCGTTATTACTTGAGTGAAAAAGTTTTCCTCCTTAAATTGATGTATTTAGTTTGAGGAAACCTTAGATTGGGAAACTTTGAAAACTATATCTCGTAAAAAGTTTAAGTAGTACCTGAAAACTACTTTGGGTTAAGGTTAAGTAGTACTTGTGAACTACTTGTAAGAGATTGATAGAGCTTGAGAATCTATCACTTATAAAGGCTTGATAGTGCTCAAAAACTTACCATTGTAAAGGTTGTTAATAGCACCTTAAACTATTAATGTAGTGGAGGCTCTAATGAAAATACTATAAGAGAGGACGTTGGTAAGCTATGTTAAACATTTATAAATCTTGTGTTTTGATTCTTCATTTATTTCAGCATTGAGATTTAATTTTTATTACTTGTCATTGCCCTATTCAACCCATTTTCTAAGGCATCAAGGGACAATAATTAGTATAAGAGCATGTCTCTTGAACAAAACTTAAGTGCACAGAGCAAAGATCATGACAAGTCATAAAGAATCACAATCCATCCACAAGTCTCCATTTTTTAAGGGAGATGACTATGGTTATTAGAAGAATTATATGGTAATCTTCCTTGATAGTGAAATCATTGACCTATAGGACATTTTTGAGGAAGGAAGCGAAGTTCTAACAGATTTAGTTGGAGATGTTCCTATATTTAAGCCAAAAGTGAGTGGACTACTAAAGAAAGAAGGCAAACCTAAAGAACAAAAAAGCAATGCATGTTCTTTCTTGTGCAATCCACAAGTCTCAGTATGTTAATACTACAAAAAAAAAAAAAAGATTTAGCTATTACAAAAATGCATTAGCTAAGCCCTATTTTGGTAGTAGCTAAGCCCTTAGCAACTAACATCACGTAGTCGCAATTTTCTTAGTAGCTAAGCTGAATTTAATAACTAAGCAGTAACTATTTAGTTACTAAAATTATATAGTTGCTAAATGGTGACTACACATTGTAGTATCTAAGACATTTAAAAATAATAGCTAATTAATAGAGAAGGTGAATATAGAGACTGGAATAACAACTATTTCACTACTAACAAGGCTAGTAGCCCAGGTTTTTTCTTAGTGACTACACATTTGTAGTCGCTAAATAGCGACATTTTAGCGACTATTATTGAAGACGCTAAGGTTTGTAATTTAGCAACTAGTTTGTATGTAGTTACTATTTAGCAACTGGTTAGAGAATACTTTTGGTAGTCATTAAAGTCAATATTTTAGCTACTAAACATAAATGTAGTAGCTAAATAGAAATTGTTTAGCTACTACAATTGTAGTCTATAAGTTCTTTATTTTAGCTACTAAACATATATGTAGTAGCTAACTGGAGATTGTTTAGTTACTAATCTTTGTAGTGGCTAAAATTTTAAAAAAATATTAAATTTTATTAATTTATTCATTAATATTTTACCATTAATATTAGTTATTTTTATTAATATTATTTAATTAAATTTTAATTATTTAATATTTATTAATATTATGTATTAATATTAATATTAAAATTAAAATGAACTGAAGTTATATTATCCTATTATTAAAACAAAGAAAAATATTTAAAATCCCATGTTTGAAAAGAAGAAGTATAACTAAAATTCTCATCCCATGTTTTATAATTAAAAAATATAGTAAAGTAGTACACTAAAAGTCATCTGTGAGTGAGTCATTTGTGGGCAGGTCTTCTACGAAGGGTTCATCTAAAGCCGATGTATGAGCACCTAAATCTGCGCCTGCTAAGGGCACATGTGATGATCGATATATGATCACAACTAGAGCCCTCATCTCATCAAGCTTCTATTGTAGCGATTTAATATTCTTTTATACCTCCTTATATATCTTATCATTTATCGCTTGATCGTTCATAAAAGAGGATGCAGTAGATTGACAACAGATATTGCCTATGTACGCTAAAGAGTGATCATCTAACCCATATATCCCCCGTCAGTGTTTCTGATTATGATAAGTTGTCACGACTTGTAAGAATATTGCATCTTCATCGATGGTTGCGTCAATTTCTTCCCCACCCTCCTGTCTTTCTGCAATTCATCATTTCTCTTCTTTTATTTTTCGATGCACATAGCCTTAAAAATTGAAATATTAAATCAATATATTAGTATATAATTAAAAATTTAAGTAACATAATAAAATATTAATTTATTTTATAATTACTTACTGATAGATTACGAGACCTATCGTCAACCCAATCTTGAATAGCCTTGCAGGTGTGCAAAAACTCATGGGTCTGGACAAGGGTATACTTATGGCCAGTATTTTTTTCCTGTACAGAAATATTAATAAAGTTTGTAAATATTTATGTGGCAATTTTTTAAAATGAAAATGAAAATTAAAGTAAGAGTTTCAAGTACTCATCATCCTCCTAATATGCTTTGGGAATGCAATGGAACCCCTTGTGTGTTTAGAAGGTCTAGTTTCTGGTCTAGCTTTCTTACCAAGGTAATTCCAAGACATGCGTTCTAATTGAGCCTGGAACACCGCACTATCCGAAGCTTCATTTCATCTGGATTTGGAACATGTGATGGCCTTCTATGTATTCACCACTTATTCATATTATCTGTACACATTACCTTGGTAAGCGCCTCCCAAGCTACTTTGATGCTACCCTCCATCACAACATCCCAACAAAAATATTTCTAAAAAACAATATAAAAGCAACTGATATTAAGTTTGAAAACAAAAATTAGAACAATTTATAATAATATTTTAAACAAAAATCCGATAAAATTTCCTTTATTTTGACAATAAATTAATTAGTTACCTGCAATGTAATAGAACATTTCCATAATACTCTACTACCCCAATTTACATCTCAGTCAACAAACCAAACACTCTATATATATTTCTAAAATAAAAATGTAAAAGGAATTCATGTAAGTTTGAAAAAATAATAGAATAATAATATTTGAAATAAAAATCTGACATAATTTTCTTTGTTTAGGTGATAAATTATTTAGGTTCTTGCAATATAATAGAACACTTATATAATACTCTACTATCTTAATCTACATCTCAATCAATAAACCCAAACACTTCCTATATTTCTTAAAAAAAATATAAACGCAACTCATACTAAGTTTGAAAAAAAATATTAGAATTAATATTTCTAACAAAAATCCAACAAAATTTCTTTTATTCTAGTGACAAATTAATTAGGTACTTCCAATGTAACATAACACTTCTATAATACTCCTCTGCTACCCCAATCAACAAACCGAAACATTTAATATATCAAATTTGTCATGGCACACTTATTTGACATATAAAGATGGACATAATGCATTATACCTTGGATTCCCCCCAATAAAAGTCTTTGGTCTCTTGTGTGATGGAGCTCTAGTTGAACCCTTCCATGTCAACCCGCTCCTTGAAAATGAAGGTGATATGGGCAACCCATTGGTGGCTCTTAAGAAACCTAAAACAATTTTATATTCATTTTCATACATACACATACTAAGAGGCTATAGGACTAACAAGTATTTATAATAATAATAATAATAATAATAATAATAATAATAATAATAATAATAATAATAAAGCAATATATGAAGCAAAATTACTCAATATATTGTATAAATAAATTTTATATTATGAATTTACATACTTTCCATACTCTAAAAACAACCTTTTTCGACCAAATGCATTTGAGTTATCAACTACAAATGTAGTTGAGGACGGTGTAGCTACAACAAATGATGAAGGCATGCTCCTAGCACCTACTGACTGAACAAACTACATAGTCAGGCCTCTATAGATGGCTTTGTTGGTAACATAGGTGAATCCCCTAGTGAAGTAGGAGGAACCATCAAACCTTAGTGGCCTCTGCCCCACCCTCTACCACGACTTGCCCTTGATCCTCAACCATGCCCCCCTCTGTTGATTCTCTACCTCGCATATCTGCAATGGGAAATATAAATACGTTAGTACATGTGTTTTAGGAAAAGAAAGTCAAACGTATATGAAAAATATCAAAATTATAAATAACACACCAATCATCATCACCATCATTTAAATCATATAGTTTCAGTTCTTCTTTTGATTTAGAATCTAACACAAATTCAAGTTTCGACTCATCTTCTATTTCATGTTCAGACTCATATTCAATTTCTATTAATGCTCCATTAGGATCAATTAAAGACGTTGCTTATTCATTCAAGATAATTTCAATTGCATGCAATTCCATGTCCTCTTTCTGGAATGGTTTTTCAAGTGGTGAAGGAATTACTTCAGTTGATTAAGGAACTTAGACAATAGCTCGTGCTTCTAATTTATAATCCTTAACATGGGCCTCAATCATTACCTCCATGAATCGATAATCCATTAGCAACCCTTTCGTCCATTTGTCCTCAAACAAAGAAAAAAAGAAAAAGGAAGTGCCAAACTTGGCCTCCATGGCATAATAATACTAAAAAGAAAAGAAAATATAAAGGAAAACAATAGAAAATATAAATAATATTTATAACCTATTTATTTTTTAATATTAAAAAGAAATCAATATGGATGAGATTTAAATTTTAAAAGCCTTTTAAATAAGTTGAATTATAAAAGATTTTTTTTTAATACATCTAGTGTATACTGATTTTAATACTCAATTTTATCAATAATTTAATTTAAAATTGTATTTTTTACTGATATTATCATCATCATCATCTTGTAAAAATAACTTGACCTTTATTTTTTTGTTATATTAAAGATATATAAATAAAAAAGAAATTATTAAAGTCTCTCTTTTTGACCAAGTCTTCCTCAAATCAAATATATAGCAAATTGTTTATTGCATACAAATAAAGATATTAATAAATAATACCTACAAAATAAAAAAAAGAACCCCAAACACAATGAGTTAGCCTGGCTAGTGGGTCTAAATATAACTGAAACAATAGTACATCACATACTTTCTCTCTCTTTGGATCCCTCACTCATTACTTTCAAATGATAAATCCATAAAAAGCAAATAGACCGCAATAATAAAAGAGAGAAAAATAGGGTTATGATTCAATATATTTGTAATAAGCATACCTTTCAGATCTCAGATGATTTTTCTCTTATTTTCATGCAAAAACATGAACCAATTGCACTCATAATACTAAAAGAATGAAAAAAAAAAAAAAAAAAAAAAAAGACAGTGGCCTTATGCAAAATAGCTATTTGTTAGCTACCTTTTTCTTAAAGTTTGCAAAAGAGACCTAGTCAAGTGTATGGAAACTTTGTTTGAGGATTACCTAACCTTCTCTTCCAATTTTTTTTATGTTTTTTTTAACAACCAGTAAAACTACAAATCATAAATCTATTTATGTGGAAATGAAAAACATAATAATGGAATGATAGGCAAACAAAAGCAATTTAAAGTAAGAATTTAAAAGAAGAATAAGAACAAAAAACAAGATAAAAGAAAAAAAAACTAGCAGTAAATAGTACACAGGAACATTCCTGACAAATAGAAAAATCCAATAAGAAAGAAAAGCTGATAGAAAAATCCAATAATAGCTCACACAAATGACAATCTACCAATAAATGGAAAAATCCAATAAGACCACCTTTCACACGATTGGTAACTAACTAATAAAGACATGCCAAAATGTTAAAATAGCTAAATAAAACTAGTATTTTACAATCGGAAATTTTCTAGGTGAGTGAACACACAACAAAGGCACATAATCCTAATTTCTAACTTTAGTTTCAAATGTTAGTAAGCTCTTTGCTGAAAAGAAAAAAAAGCTAAAAATATACTTTTCTTAAAAGAAACAAAAGAAATACATAAGATGATTAATATTGAAAAATTAAATAAAATTTTGACTGAAAAAGAATACTTATCCACAATAAAAGAACTTTATCGTCTTGATAATTCACTCTATTACAATAAAAAGATGATATCATATATCTGAACAAGAAAAACATTTTTTTTACATAAAAATTAGAAATAAAAAGTTATCTATCAACAAAAAGTTAAAAGAATAAACATGTCTCATGACACTTCATATACAATTTTTTGAACTAAGCATACTCCCACTCAACTCATCATGCTATTATATGAAACTCAATCCTTTGAATTTCCAAGGTAAGGAGGCCAGTAGATAGACCAAATAAGGAGGAAAAAAGTAATAAGGTTAGTAAAAATCTCATTTGTTGGATCCTTAATCAAACAATTTCCAAACATTATGGAAAAGTTCTAACTCTAAGTCATTTATCAATGGAATTACTATTACCTATTCAACTCCTAATCCCTTTAAACATTAACTAATCATACACGTTCCTACACAATTGAGGTTATACAAAGCTCCAAACCCAACCTAAATAATTAGCCCTACAATTAGGTGACTAATTATCTTTCTTGGTATCTATACAATGTATAATAAAACTTAGGCTAACAAAAACAAAATGCTTGATTTTTCTTTTAGTTTTTCCTACATTTCCTTAGCAATCAGACCTTAATTAAAGATGCAAAGCAACCCCAAAATCAAATACTACAACAAACCTTCATTGAGTTATCATGAACACCCTTGAAATATTAAAAAAACTAAAATTTCTCATGTTTCCTACATTTTCTTGATAAAGAAACATAACAAAAACAAAAAGGGAGGAAAAAGAAACAAACTGGAGACCAAATTAGGGAGTTAATTAGTTGTAAGAAGATAAATTGACATTTCTATTTCAAACATTTCTATTTTCTAAAAAATTAAACAAAAAATTCAAGAAAAAGAAAAAAAACCTAAGATGTAGTAGTGAGAATCTTGCTTCACAAAATCTGAGAGTCAATTAGTTGAGGATTCACAATATCTTGCTTCCAATAACACTCCTAACTTGAGTAATATCATGATAATATCAAAGAATGACACAAATCGAAGATGGCTGCCACAGCTTAGTGAAAGGAGTTTGTTAGGCTTTGAAAAAAAATGGAAGGGAACGTAGTGAAAAAAGATAACTTTTTTTTGAGGGCATCTAGTGAAAAGAGATATAAGAGGAGAAATGGGAAAAGGAAGACAATAGATGTGAAGAGAAGAATCGTGTGAAGGATAAAAGAAAAGAGAAAAGAAACCAAACGCAATAGTGAACCATTTTTTTAAAGTTCTTAGTGACTATTTAACTACCGATCATACAGTAGCTAACTTAGCGACTAACACAAAGTTAATCCCTATGATAATTTCAAATTTTATTTTCATTTAGCTACTACAAATAATGCATTAGCTAAAAATTATCATTATATTTATTCTAAATATTATATATAATATTTAGAATTTATATATTATATATTATATAAATAATAATTATATTATATTTAATAATACAAGTAAAATAAATATAAATATTATATATAAATAATGTATAATTATTAACAAGTAAATATTCTAATACATTATAATTATATTTTATATTGCATTATATTTTACTGTTCTAGTTTATATTAATATTATATAAATGTTATTGATATTATAAATATATAATAAATATAAATATAAATATTATAATTAATATTATATAATATTATGTTATATAAACATAATATAATTATATATAATATATTAAAATTATATATTGTATATAATATATTAATAATATATTTATATTATATTATATACTGTTAGCGACTGCTCTTCTACTATAAAATGCAGAAGCTAGATTTAGCGACTAATAATAGTTAGTAGCTAAGCTAATACAAAATTTATTTGCTCTTTGCTACTACAAGAGTTAGTCACTCTTTAGTGATTGCAAATCATCAGTAGCTAATCCATAAGGTTTAGCAACTCAATAGCTACTACAGTGTGTAATAGTTAAGCTCAGTGACTAACTTCATGTTAGTTGCTAACCACTGAGTGAGAAAAATTTATAGCGCACCACTTTTTTAGTCTCCTTTTAGTTACTTCTTGATATGTGGTTGCTAATTGACGACAAAATAACTACTAAATTTTAGTAGCTAATAATTGATTCCATAAATTTAGCAACTACATTGTCGCTAACTAGTCATTAAACTGTAGGTAGTAACTATGTAGTCACTATTTAGTTGCTAAATAGCTACTAACACAAGTAGTAGCTAATTTTTAGTAGTTACTTCTGTATTTTTTTATAGTGTAAGTTACAAATGTGTATATTAGCCAAAGAGATATGAGACATATTGCAAACATAGCTTGAAGGAATCAATGAAGTAAAGAAGAAAAAGATATAAATGCATACATACATGTATGAAACATTTGTATAACAACCTGGTAAAACAATTACATATATGTACAACAAATTCATAGACATTGTGGAGACTCTCATGACCTTGGGAAAGTCATATACAAATGAGGACATGGTAGCAAAAATTCTTAGAACACTTGTCAAAGATAAATGGGAAGCTAAGAAGACAATTATAGAGGAATCCAACAAATTGGAAGTCCTATAACTTGATGAGCTTATGCAAAATTTATTAGCTCATACCCTTGAAAAACCTATTGAAAACACAAGGATAAGAAAGAAAGACTTGGCTTTGAAAGCCAAAGAGGTACGTATTGAATCTCCATTCATCTCTTATTTACTAACACCTTCCTCTTCTAGTGATGATGAAGATAGTAGTAAAAAAAAATGAAAAGGGTAGAAAGGCAATGAGCTACAAGAAGTTATGAGCATTTTGCCTTCATAACCAATCAAGTAAAAAAATTCCTCTCAAACAAAAAGGGTAAAAAGGCAATGATCTACAAGAAGAGAGGCATTAACAGTCTCACCTGCTATGGATGCAATGAGAAAGAGCCTATAAAATCAGATTGTCCTAAGATCAAGAAAAGCAAGTTCCCTTCTGGAAAACACACTGGAAGAAATGAAAGAAAGTGTACAAAACTACTTGGGATGACACTAGTGATTTTGAACCTGATGAAGATGAGATAAGAAAGGAACTTGCCAATTGAGGAACAATCAAATGAATGCTTAAGTGAACACACATCTAGTAGTCGTAGTGACAGTAATGGTGACAATAAGGTAAATCCATTTGACTCCTACTATAGAGATAAGTTGTACTCTATAATTACCAAACTCACTATGACTCTTAAGACTTTCAAGTCCAGCACCTCCTTTCTTCAAAAAGAGAACAAATCCTTAAAAGAATATGTTAAGGGTCAAGAAACTCTAGCTAAGGAGGTAGAGTCTCTCATAACTGAGAACCTTAAGCTAAAGGAAAGTCTCAGCAAGTTCACTCAAGAAAAAGAAAAGTTAGACTCCATTCTTGAGTTTCAAAGGAGTCGATCCATCAAGTATGGATTTGGCTATAATGCCACCACCTTAACTACTCCCTCCACCTTTCAAACAATCTTTGTTAAGGCCAAATAAAATGTTTATAACTCTGTTATGAAACAAAAGGTTTCCAAGAAGTGAAACGTCACAAATAATGGTCCAAGGGGAAATTTTCAACACAACCACACATAATTGAAAATGCTCATCTCAGAGAAAATTATGCTTACATGCATCATTCTTATAAGCCTAAGGGGAAGAGTATGCATAGACATAAAAATTAGTAAAATTATGGATATATACACACACAACACAAGAGAGTTCCTTACTTGTGAAAAACTCCTAAACACATTGCTCAAAGGAGTTATAAGTCTAAGAAACACTATATGCATGTACCACTTAGAAGTAGGATATCAACTCATTTTGATGGTGATTATTTCTATTGTGGTATATATGACCACATTGCCTATCATTGCCAATCTAGAAAGCATGATGAGCAGTTGGCAATAGCTAACCCCTTAGGACCTAAAAAGGTTTGAGTACCTAAGATATAACCTTTTTTGTTTATAGGTATGCTTGAAATCTCAAGCTGGAAAGCAAAAGTGGTATCTTGACAGTGAATGTTCAAAGCACATGATAGGAGAAAGGAAGTTCTTCACACAATTAGAAAAGAATGAAGGACGTCGAAATGTGTCTTTTAAAGACAATGGCAAAGCCAAAATTGTTAGCATAGGTAAAGTTGGTAAGGATGATGACTTTCTTATCCTTGATAAAGTTTTGCTTATTGATGGACTCAAACATAATTTGCTAAGTATAAGTCAGTTCTGTGACAAAAGCCTTAGATTTATGTTTGAGCCACATGTATGCTATATACCAAGAATGAGTGACAACAAAATTCTATTCATTGGTAGAAAAGTTCATAATATTTATGTGATTGATTTGAATTCTCTTACTAACCACAATGCAAAGTGTTTAGTCTCTATAGTTGATAAAGGTAAAACCCAACATAAAAGGCAAGGACATGCAAGCATGAAACTCCTCAATGAGCTAAAAAGAAGAAACTTGGTTGAAGGTCTACTTCAAATCAAGTTCGTAGAGGAAGGAGTTTGTAAAGCATATCAAAGAGGTAAAAAAATAAAATAAATCCTCATTTAAAACCAAAAACAAGGTAGGTTATTCTAGACCATTACAATTGCTTCATATGGATCTTTTTTGTCCTACTAGGGTAGCTAGCTTAGGAGGCATGCATTATGCATTTGTCATAGTAGATGATTACTCTAGATATACTTGGGTATTATTCCTCTCTTGTAAAGACTCTTATTTCGATGCTTTTAAAACATTTACTAAGAGAATTCAAAACCAAAAGAATTTGAAAATTTCTTCCATTAGAAGTGACCATGAAGGTGAGTTTGAGAATGCTAAGTTTCATAGTTTTTATGATGAGTATGATATCTTACACAACTTCTCAACTCCTTTTATGATGAGTATGATATCTTACACAACTTCTCAACTCCTAGAACTCCACAATAAAATGTTAAATGAGTACAATCTTCCTAAGTGTTTTTGCACTGAAGCTATAAACACTTCTTGTTATGTCTTAAATAAAGTCTTAATGAGACCCTTGTTGAAGAAAACTCCCTATGAGTTATAGAGCAATAGAAAGCCCAAGATTGCATATTTCAAAGTTTTTAGTTCCAAGTGTTTTATTATAAACACTAAAGATAACCTTAGTAAGTTTGACTTTAAATTTGATGAAGGAATTTTCCTTAGATACTTTACCACTTGCCAAGGGTATAAAGTCTTTAACAAGAGAACACTTGTTGTAAAGGAGTTTATGCATGTTGTATTTGATGAATTTGACCCCACTTCTTTAAGAATAGAAGATGTTGATGATCTTATAGGTCCCATGACTGAGCTAAACATTGGAGAAAAAGGAAAGAATATGGATAAACTATAAGACATGAGGAATGAAAGAAATGAATATACACCTCTTCCTACCCCTAGTGAAGAGCAAACTCAGTTGGAAAGTGACTAGATTTTGAAGAAAGATCACCTAAGAGATCTTATCATTGGTAATTCATCAAGTCGGGTAATAACTAGATCATCTTTTAAAAATGCATGTACTAACATTGCTTTTGTATCCCTTATTGAGCCTAAGACCATAAAAAAGGCCATTAAAGATGAACATTGGGTTCTTGCTATATAAGAGAAACTCAATCAATTCGAAAGAAAAAAGTGTAGACCTTAGTTCCTAGACCTCATAACCATTCTATCATAGGAACCAAATGGGTCTATAGAAATAAACTTAATGAACATGGAGACATTGTTAGGAACAAGGCTCGGTTAGTAGCCAAAGGCTATAACCAAGAAGAAAGGATTGATTTTGATGAGACTTTTACCCCTGTAGCTAGACTTAAAGCCTTTAAAATTCTACTTGCATGTTCATCTCACATGAATTTCAAGTTGCATTAAACGGATGTCAAAAGTGCTTTTCTCAATGGGTACATTGAAGAGGAAGTTTACATTGAACAACCTTCTATTTTTGAAATCCATTGGTTTCCTAATCATGTGTTCAAGCTAACTAAAGCCTTATATGGCTCGAAGCAAGCTCTAAGAGCTTGGTATGAGAGATTGAGCAACTTTTTTGTAGAAAAAGGTTTCTTCAAAGGTTTGGTAGACATCTCTTTTTTCTAAGAAAAAGAAAGGGGACATATTAGTGCAAATATATATTGATGATATCATATATGGTGTTACTAATGTTTACTTATATGAAGATTTTTCTAAAGTAATAAAGAGTAAGTTTGAAATGAACATGATGGGAGAACTTAAATTCTTTCTTAGATTACAAATCAAACAGGGGAAAGAAGGAATCTTCATCAACCACACCAAATATACAAAGGAACTAATAAAAAATTGAGCTTGGATAATAGTAAACCTTGTAAAACTCCTATGAGCACCAACATCAAGCTAAGCATGGATGAACATAGAAAGAATGTGGACTAAAAGCTATACAGAGGTATGATAGGTAGTCTGCTCTTTCTCACAGCCTCTAGACCTGATATTATGTTTAATGTTTACTTATGCACTCTATATCAATATAATCCTAAAGAGTCCCACTAGCATGCTCTGAAAAATATACTTAAGTATCTTGTTGGTACCCTTAACTTAGGACTTTGTTATCCTAAGAGTTTTTCTTTTGAATTAAATGCATTTTTTATGTTGATTTTGTTGGGCGTACCTTAGATAGAAAGAGCACTTCAGGCATATGGCAATTACTTAGTCAATGCTTAATGTCTTGGAGTAGCAAAAACAAAATTCAGTTACTTTGTCAACTGCTGAAGCTGAGTATATAACAGTTGGCCTTTGTTGTGCCCAAATCTAATGGATGACATAATAACTTCTTGATTATAATATTGTTGTAAAACAAGTTTCTATTAAGTTTTATAACACTAGTGCTATACAATTGTCTAAAAATCCCATTTAGCATTCATTACAAAAACAAGCATATAGACATTAGACATCATTTTCTTAAGGATCATACTAATAGTGGCAAAATTATGTTGGAATTTACTGATACTAACCATCAACTGGTAGATATTTTGATAAACCTTTTTGTGATGAAATGACACAATTCATCAAAAGAGAACTGGGTATGATTGATGGAAATAACTTAGAATAGTTTTAAACAGGTTCATCTCCTCCTTAGTTAATTTATAATCTTTGTTGCATGTGATAATAGTTGATCACTATTAAAGTCTTTAGATTTAATAACTAAAGATTTTAATTATGTATGTCATTGATTAAACTGTCCAAATATTAGTTGAATTCATGATCATTTCATTGAATTTGATTAATAACATTCATCAGCTAAGCTTTCAAAATGATTTTGTCATTGAAAAATCTATTTTAAACTAAACTTTTATTTAAGAAACATGGCCAACGATAGTTGCATATCTTATAATGACTGTTGTGTCACATGTAACTTTTTCAATTTGATTTAATTGGTCTTTACAATCATTACGTATCCCTAATGATCATTATCACCATTTTAATGGCCATTGTGAACCAGCCACTATCATTGGTTGAAGAGCACTTGAAAGACCAAGCTAACAGTCATGTCCAATAGCCATTGTCTAACTTACACAACCGTTGAACATTCCCCGTGGTCTTATTTTTCTAAAAAAGGGGAACCTGTTGAACTTCTATGTAAATCCCTTAAACCCTAAAATCTTTTCTTTCTCTTCATCTCTCTCTCAATTTCTAAGTGAAAACCACTGAAACAGAGCATACTCCCAAGCTAAGTTCAAAGCCTACAACTGATCCATAAACTCAACAATTTCATCTCAAAGATGAAAAGGAAAATCACTTGGTTCAAAAACTACTAAAGAGATAATTAGGTGGTGGGAAATTCTTAGAGTGGAATGACTTGCAAAGATACAGTTTGGTAGAGCAAGTTAAAGATTTGATGGTAGGGATAAGGTGGGAACTATTTTGTCATATTAGGGAACCCTCATACTTGGAGCTAACTATGGAATTCCTCACTACCTTGGAAGCTTTGAGGAATGATTGTGAAGTTTATTCTGAAGTAGGCACAATCAAATTTAGGTTATTCAGGAAGAAGTACAAGATTGGACCAAATGATTTGGCTTAGTACTATGATGCCACCAACATAAGTTTGATAGAGCCTTCTCCAACCTGCAAAATAATTGCCAATCAGTTTTGGAAATTAATCACTAATAGGACTACAAACTACAACATCAATAATAATAAGGCTTTAAAGATCAAGAGCTAAGCCTTAAGGATTGCCTACAGATTCATCATATGGAACATCAAATCAAATGGCAACTACACCTTGATAGATTTGTTTACCTCTGGTGCATAAAGAACAAGCAAAAGGTGAATACTCCTCGGCTTTTAATGTAAAGAATTTATGGCCAAGTGGACAAACCAAATGCTTTTGTGATGGCTTATTACATCACCAAGATAGCCAAGTTTGTAAAAGTAATTCCCAAAACTGAGGTAGAACATGAAAACACAAATTTTATGTTATAAAAGCTACCTAATAATGAACCTATAAAGGAGAAGGTACTATTGAGTATAGGTATTTTGCAGAGATTGGATAGTAGGTTGATCAAGCTAGTACCTAAGGATGGAAGTGCTCCTCAAGAAGAAGAAGTTAACGAAGAAGTTAAGGAAGCTGTTAAGGCTGGGGTTACAACAACAAGAAGAGTAGGATCAAGTGAGCCTAGTCCATCTACACCATCCTTCTCTCTTTTTGAGCAAAAGGTTTTTAAACTACTGGAAGCACTTATAGTTATAGTTAGAATGGTTAAAGGATCCCTTACTATAGTAAGAATGGTTAAAACATCTTCCATTTCTCTCCACCAAAAAATGGATTGACTTAAGATTGATTTAAAGGATGTGAAGCAAACCCTTGACTAGATTGTGGAAAGGTTGAATTTGCAACCTAGAAGTCTAAGCCAAGAGCCCAAAGATACTCCTTCCAAGTAACCAGATGCAAATAAGCTTGAACTAAAGGAACCTAAGGAGCCTATTACAATAGATGAACCCAAAGAGCCAAAATCACCCTTAATATATCAACATCAAACCCATACCAATCCTTCCAAAACCATTTCTCCTCATGATTCATCTACATGATTATTTTTATTTCATTTCTTTTTATTTCTTTTATTTTTCAAAGATAACTGATGTTGGACAACCTATCTTTCCCAATGTAAAGTAAATTCTCATATATGTTCTCTTGCAATGAACATATGGTTTATATATGTTTCTTTACTTGATCTTTTACCTATTGTTTGCCTCTTTTTTTTTGTTATAATGACCAAAGGGGAGAAATAAAATGGTATATATAATATGATCATTTCTCAAGGGGAGCAAAATGATGAATTATGCAAGGATGAACAAATAACTAACACTTAGGAGAGAAATTAAAGGGAAACATGATAACTTAATGCATAACCTTAATAGATTAAGGAAGAGTTAAGATTCGATCCTTAACATATATACCCTTATTATTTTTGTTAGATTGTTTGTCATCATAAAAAAGGGGGAGAATGTTGAACCTTAAGGCTTCAAGTCTTATTTTGATGATTATAAACAAGTCAAAGAGTTATTCTTTGTCCAAGTTATTTGTGTTAGAATTTGCAGGTACATTAACTCTTGCAGGTACATTAACTCTTCAGACTATGATGATTGGAGAAGGAATTATGTTTGAAAACTCAAAGTATTAAAGTGAAGATCAAGGCAAACTCAGCTTAACAAACCAACGGGTGTTGTCTACCTCCAACAAGCATTGTGGACTTGGCAATGGGCATTAAGATACCACAACAGGTGTAGGAGAGACACTCCAGCTTGAGTATAGCTTTTTAGACCTCTCAACAGGTATTGCCTATATTCTTAACAAGCGTTGAACAACTGCTCCGACATAGCTACGTATATTGAATCTTGCAATGGGCATTGCATTTTTGTAATGAGCGTTGATCTTGCCCTCATAACATGTATTTCACTTTTGCAACAGGTGTTGGACATAGTGCCTTAGATTGACCAAAACTCTCTAGAACTCAAAATGGCCATTGGTCTTTTACAACAAGTGTTGAAAAAGCTCTCTAGACTATTTCGAAGGCTCTGGGACCCCCCCTCCCCCCTAATGAGGCATAATCAATATCTCAATAGGTGTTGAACACGTTAAACATGTATTGAAAGTTCACTAATAGGCATTGAAAAAATGCTTTAATTTGAGTAATGAGATCTAGACCCCTCAACAAGGGATATTTATATGTCAACAGGCATTTAAAGTGTTGCCAATGGGCATTACGAACCCTCCAACAACTGTTGAAGCATTTTTGTATATCTTGTAAAATAAAGCACCAAGTTCATACTCTCTGGGAATTAACAATAGGCATTGAGGTTTAAAATAATGACCATTCTTTTTATCCAACGATCATTAAAGAAAAACAGAATAAAACAAATGTAAAAGTCAAAAGAGGAGTCTTAACTCAACTTCCTTCTAACAGCTAATCCCAAATAGGTGTTTCAATAAAGCCAATGACTATTGAAGGTGTATATCATTTCATAACCACCTATTTGTATGAAATCAATGACGGTTGATGCCTTAGCAATAAGCATAGATATTACTCAATGAACGTTGATAGCCTACAACTATAATGTGAAGTAACATTTCTTTTTCTAATGGCTAGTTTTTTGTTCATGGTATAAAAGGACTCACTCTCAATAAAAATATATAGAAAGTTGTTCCATTGAGTAAGTATTCTATTATGAAAATTATTCTCAATCAAAAAGGTGGAAAAAGAGTAATCTAGCAATAAAGAGAAAGAAGTTCCTTATTCAAAGCTTGCAAGAGATATCTTCAAAACAAAGTTTGAAGAATAAGCTTTTCAAAAATTCTCTTTACATTCTCAACCTCATCAAGCATATCTTATGAGAGCACTTAAAGTGCCTTTATTACGTGAGTGAAAAAGTTTTCCTCTTTCTTAAATTGATGTATTTAGTTTGAGGAAACCTCAGGTTAGGAAACCCTGAAAACTATATCTTGTGAAAAGTTTAAAGTAGTACCTAAAAACTACTTTGGGTTAAGGTTAAGAAGCACTTGTGAAATACTTATAAAAGGTCGATAGAGCTTGATAATCTATCACTTGTTAAGGGCTAGTAGTACATAAAAACTTACCTTTGTAAAGGTTGTTGATGGCACCTTAAGCTATTAATATAATGAAGGTTTTAGTGGAAATACTAGAGGAGAGGACATAGGCAAGTTATGCCAAGCCTCTATAAATCTTGTATCTTGATTTTTCACCTATTTTCACATTTAGGTTTAATTTTCATTATTTGTCATTACCCTATTCAACCCCCTTTTCTAAGGCATTAAGGGAAAACACTTCTTACTTTTTAAATTTTGATTTAAATTGTGGCTATTATCAACGCTACAAAAAATTTTTGATTTAGCGATTAAATTTAGCTACACATAAGAGTGGTCACTAATTAGCTATGTTGAATCTAGCTTGGGAGTATGGTGAACCAAACATGTTTTGATGATTACACACACATCTAAAAGCTAACTCTGGTCCAAGTTAGTTGTGTAAAATCTTGCAGAAACATCAATCTTTTGATTAAAGATGTTTAGGGAAAGAGTTTTGGTAAAAACTCTAGGTATTCAAAGCCAACGGGTGTTGCCACATTTCAACATGCATTGTAACTTTATCAACCAGCATTGAAGATTCTCAACATGCATTGAAGTGACACTTAAGTGTGAGAAAAGTCTTCAGACCTCTTAACCAAAGGTTCTCTCAAAACACAAAAGGTGTTGGATGTTTCAATCACTTAAGCCTTAGAAGTTGATTGTCATAATGGACGTTACAATTTTGCAATGGGTGTGGCTCTTAAACATCTCAATAGGCATTGCATTTTTACAATAGGCATTAGACTAAGTGACTTAATTTGAACAAAACTCTCAAAATCTCGACACGGGCATTGAATTTTTACTAGTGGGCATTGGATAAGCTCTTAGGTAGAGTTAAAGTTTTTGGACCCCCTCCAATGGGACACCTTCAAAGTGCAACAAGAATGGAGACCTTTCTTAACGGGCATTGGAAGCTAGCCAATAGTTGTTCAAACACTGTAAAAAATCTTGAAAGATGGAGCATCAAGTTCACACCTTCTAGGAAATTTATATCGGGCATTGTCCATATCTCAATAGGAGCTTAAGTTGGATTCCAATAGGCATTGAGAAGTTCTAACAACCATTGAAGGAGTTGTTGAGTAAAAAATTGAGAAAGTCAGAAGAGGAGCATCTAGGCAAATCTCTTTCTAATAGCAAATTCCAATAGGCATTTCATTGTGATCAATGATCGTTGAAGTTGTATTCTATTAAAAAATACCTAACAATGGGCATGGAGATTGTCCAACAAGTGTTGAGTGACTACTATAGCGACATGGAGTGATAACCTTCTTTCTAATTGCTAATTTCATGTCTTTGCCTATAAAAGGAGCCTCCCACAATAGAAATAAAAAAGGAAAATCATAAAAAAGTGAGTACTTTTATTATTAAAGCAATCTTTGAATAAAAGGAGTGAAACAAGTGTAATCTAGCTTACAAAAGAAGATCATTGTCAAAGCTTGTAAAAGCTATCTTCAAAAACAAAGTTGAAAAACAAGCTTTCTGACTTCTCTTAAAACTCTCCACTAAATCAAGCACACCTTGTGAGTGTAGTCTAAATTGTTTATTGCTTGACTGCAGGTATCGTTTCTCAACTTTTTAAGTTGTAAATTCTTTTGGCAAAACCTTTGGTTAGGAGATCTAAAACCATCTTCGTGAAAGGTTTAAGTTAATACCTACAAACTACTTTGGGAAATGATTTTAGTAGCATCCAAAAGTCTCTTTGTAATAGCTTGGTAGTACCCATAAGCTACTATTGTAAAGGTAGTTGATAGCACCTATAAACTATCTGAATAGTGAAAGGCTCTAATGGGAATACTAGAGAGATGATGTAGGCAGGTTGTGCCCAACCTTTATAAATTGGTTGTCTCGATTCTTCATTGTTTCTACATTTGTTTATTTTTTTTCCTTGTTATTGCCCTATTCAACCCCCTATTCTAGGGAACCAATGGATAATAATTGGTATTAGAGTCTATCTCTCTATCAAAGCTTAAGTGCTTAAAGTAAAGATAATGGTCAGTTAAGAGGAATCACAATCAATCCATAAGCCACTTTTCTTCAAAAGAGATGACTACAGATACTAGAAAAACAAAATGGAGATTTTTCTAGATAGTGAAACCATAGATCTATAGGACATTGTTGAAGAAGGAAGATAAGTTGAAACTAAACTAGTTGGAGATGTTTTAGTACCTGAGCCCAAGAGTGAATGGACAACTGAAGAGAAGAAAACAAACTTGAAAAATAGATGAGATATGCATGTTCTATTCTATGGAATACACAAATCTTAGTAAACTAAGTTGTAAATGTGCACATCAACTAAAGAAATATAGGACACATTGTAGACTCAACATGAAGGTACTAGTGAAGTTAAGAAGAAAAAGATACAAATGCATAGTTATATGTATGAAACATTTGTATATCATCCTAGTGACACAATCATTGAGATGTACAATATGTTTATTGACATGGTAGGCACTCTCAAAACTCTTGGAAAGTCCTATTCTAATAAGGACATGGTAGAAAAGATCATAAGAACACTTTCCAACGATAAGTGGGAAGCTAAGAAGATAATAATAAAAGAAGCTAATAAACTGAAAGTCCTGTCTCTAGATGAGCTCATAGAAAAGCTACTAGCTTATGAAATCACTCTTGAGAAGCTAACTAAAAGCACTAAGGTAAGAAAGAAAGATTTGGCCCTAAAAGCCAAAGAGGTACGCTCTGAATCCCCATTTTTTCTTGTTTGCTAACATCTTCTTCTTCTAGTGATGATGAAGACAGTAACGAAGTTGAACATCTCAACCTTATAACAAATAAAGTAAAAAAATTCTTTCAAATCAAAAGAGCAAAAGGGTAAGAAGGTATAAGAAGAAAGGTAGTAAGAGTCAATCCATTTGTTATGGATGCAATGAGAGAGGGCATATTAGGTTAGACTATTCCAAGTTAAAAAAGAATAAAATTCTTGCCAAGAAACACACCTCCAAGAAAGATAAGGAAGTGTATAAAGCTACTTAAGATGACACAAGTAAATCTGAACCTGATGAGGAGGATACTAGAAAGGAGCTCACCAATCTTTGTCTCATGGCAATTGAGGAGAAATCTGATGAGTCCTCAAGTGAGCACTCCTCTAGCAATGATAGTTACAATGATGGTGAGCATGAAGTAAATCCCCTTAATTCTTATTCTGAAGATAAGTTATATTCAATTATTACCAAGCTGACCCTGAAAGTTGAAACTCTCAAGTCTTTCACCTACTCTCATAAGAAAGAGAATAAATCTTTAAAAGATTGTGCTATGAGTTAAAAGACTTTGGCTAAGGAGGTTGAGTCTTTAATTTCTAAGAATTCTAAGCTCAAGGATGATCTCAGCAAATTCACCAAAGGAAATGAGAAATTAGACTCCATCCTTGAAATTTAAAGGAGCCCATCCATTAAGCATGAATTAGGATATAATGCCTTTGTTTCTACTACTTCTTCTGCTTCCAAAATAGTTTTTGTTAAGGTTAAAGAAGTTAGAATGCCTAACCCTATCATAATGCCAAAAGTTCCCAAAAAAGAAAATTCCAAGACAAATGGCACAAAGGCTAAGTATCAACCTATCCATGCACAATTGAGACATGCTCCTTCTAAAGCAAATTATGCCTACAAGTATCATTCTTACAAGCCTAAAAGGCAAAGTCTCCAAAGGCATCAAAATTAGCATAACCATGCTTATAGATATACACCACGCAAGAGAGTTCCTCAGATAAGAAACACTCCTGGACACTTAGCTCAAAGGAGTTACATATCTCATAGACACTATGTGTATGCTCCATCTAGACATAGGACACTAGTGTACTTTAATGGCGAGTGCTTTTATTATGGTATTTATGGGCACATTGCTTATTACTACCTTTCTAGAAGGCACGATGAGCAAATGGCTAGATCTAACCCTGTAGGACCTAAAAAGATTTGGGTACCTAAGACTTGATTCTCTTTGTTTTGCAGATGTGCTTGAAATCCTATGTTGGAAAATAAAAGTAGTATCTTGATAACAGATGTTCAAAGCACATGATAGGAGAAATAAAGTTATTCATGCAATTAGAGAAAACTTAAGGACTTGAAAATATATCATTTAGAGACAATGGAAAAGCCAAAATCATTGGATAGGTAAAGTTGATAAGGAATTTGACTCACCTATCCTTGATTAAGTATTACTTATTGATGGACTCAAACACAATCTGTAGAGTGTAACGCAGCTTTGTGATAAAGGCTTCAGAGTTATGTTTGAACCACAAGCCTACTATGTGTCAAAGATGAGCGACAATAAAATTTTGTTCATTGATAAAAGAATTTGTAACATTTATGTCATTGATTTAAATTCTCTCATTAATCATGATGCAAAATGTCTAGTATTTATAATGGATGAAGGTAAAACCTGACATAGAAGGCTAGGACATGCTAACATAGAACTCCTCAATAAGTTGAAAAGGATAAACTTGGTTGAAGGTCTACCTGAAATCAAGTTTACAAAGGAAGAAGTTTGTGAAGCATGTCAAAAGGGAAAATAAGTAGGATCTTCATTCAAAGCTAAGAACAAGGTAAATTGATTTAGACCTTTGTAATTACTTCACATGGATCTGTTTAGACCTAGTAGAGTGTCTAGCTTGGGAGGCATGCATTATGCAATTGACATAGTAGATGATTACTCCAAGTATGCTTGGGTGTTGTTGCTTCCTCACAAGGACATTTGTTTTGGTGCATTTAAGACCTTTTCTAAGAGAATTCAAAACCAAAAGGATTTGAAAATCTTTGCTATTAGATATGACCATGGAGGAGAGTTTGAGAATGCTAAGTTTCATAGCTTTTGTGATAAGTATGGTATCTCACACAACTTCCCAACTCCTAGAACACCACAACAAAATGGTGTGGTAGAAAGGAAGAACAAAACTCTTTAAGAGATGTCTAGGACTATGTTAAATGAATGCAATCTTCCTAAATATTTTTTGGCTAAAGCTATAAATGCTTCTTTTTATGTCTTGAATAGAGTTTTAGTCAGGCTCTTATTGAAGAAAACTCTCTATGTGTTGTGGAACAATAGGAAGACCAAGGTTGCATGTTTTAGAGTTTTTGATTGCAAATGTTTTATTCTAAACACTAAAGATAATCTTAGCAAGTTTGACTCTAAATCCAATGAAGGAATTTTCCGTAGATACTCTACTACCATCAAAATATATAGTCTTCAACAAGAAAACACTTGTTATAGAAGAGTTTATGCATATTGTATCTTACCCCACTTTTCTAAGAATAAAACAAGATGTTGATGATCTTGTAGAGAGCAAACTCAACTAGAAAGGGATTAGGTCTTTAAGAAAGATCATCCAAGTGATCTCATCATTGGTGATCCTTCAAGTCGGGTAACGACTAGATCATCATTTAGAAATGCATGTACCAATCTTGCTTTTGTTTCCCTTATTGGGCCTAAGACCATAGATGAGGCCATTAAAGATGAACATTGTGTACTTTCTATGCAAGATGAACTCAATCAGTTTGAGAGGAACAAAGTATGGACTTTAGTTGCTAGACCTCAAAATCATTCCATTATTAGAACCAAAGGATCTTTAAGGAATAAGCTTGATGAGCAAGGACATTATTAGAAATGAGGCTTGGATAGTAGGCAAATGCTATAACCAAGAAGGGGGAATTGACTTTGATGAGACCTTTGCACTTGTAACAAGACTATAAGCTATTATGATTTTGCTTACATTTGTATCTCATATGAATTTTAAATTATATCAAATGGATGTCAAGAGTGTTTTCCTTAATGGCTATAGTGATAAAGAAGTACATGTTAAACAACCCTTTGGTTTTGAAAGCCATTGTTCTGCTAACCATGTGTTCAAGCTCCCTAAAGCCCTTTGAAGCAAGCTCTAAGAGCTTGGTATGAAAGGTTGAGCAATTTTCTTGTAAAGAAAGGGTTTTTCAAGGGTTTGGTAGACAAAACACTCTTATCTAAAGAGAAGAATGAAGACTTACTACTAGTGCAAATATATGTAAATGATATCATATTTAGTGCCACTAATGTTTGCTTAAGTGAAGATTTCTCCAAAGTAATGAAAAGTGAATTTAAGATGAGCATGAAGGAAGAACTCAAATATTTTCTCGGATTACAAATCAAATAAGGGAAGGAATTCATCAACCAAGCCAAATATAGAAGGGAGATAATCAAAAGATTTGGCATGGAAAATTGCAAATCGTGCAAAACTCTAATGAGAATCAACATCAAGCTAAGCAAGGATGAACATAGTAATGTTATGGATTAAAAGCTGTATAGAAGTTTGATTCGTAGCCTACTATATCTAACAACATCTAGGCTTAATGTTATGTTCAATGTGTGCTTATGTGTAAGATATCAATCTAATCCTAAGGAGTCTCATTTGCATACTGTAGACCACATATTCAAATACCTTGTTGGTACTCCTAACTTAGGACTTTGGTATCCTAAGTGTTCTTCATCTGAGTTACATGCATTTTAGATGTTGATTTTATTGGTTGTACCTTAGATGGAAAGAGTACTTCAGGAACATGTCAATTACTTAGTCAATGTTTAGTGTCCTGAAGTAGTAAAAAGCAAAATTCAATTGCTTTGTTAACTATCGAAGCTGAGTATGTGGCAGTAGGGCTTTGTTGTGCTCAAACCCTATGGATTAAGCAATAACTTCTTGATTACAAGGTTATTATAAATTAAGTAGCCACCAAGTGTGAAAATGCTAGTGTCATTAACTTGTCTAAGAATCCCATACAATATTCTAGGAGTAAGCATATAGATATAAGACATCATTTTCTTAGGGATCATGCTAATAATGATGATGTTATTTTAGAATTTGTTGATACTAACCATTAATTGGCAAATATTTTCACTAAACCTCTTTGTGATGAAAGGATGCAATTCATCAAAAGAGAACTTGAAATGATTGTTGGAAGTACTTTAAATCAACTTCAACAGGTTCTTGTCTTTCACCTTTGTCAATTCATGTATGATTATTGTTGGTTAAGAATTGATGTGTTGCTTGAAATGATTACCAATAAAGTCTTTAGACTCAATAAGCTAAAGATTGTAATTATGTATTATCTTGATCAAAATGTCCATATATTAATTGAATTCATGACTATATCATTGAGTTAGATTAATAATTTAGGTCAGTTAAGTTTTCAAAATGGTTGCATATTTGAAAATTTTGTTTTAAACTTAGTTTTGTTTTGAAAACATACCCAATGGAATGGTCATTACGTGTTTTCCAATGACTGTTGTGTTATTGGTGAGTTCCACAATTTTTCTTATGTATGCTTCCACAATCATTATGTTTTCCAACAACCGTTATTCTTCACTTAAGGGTAGTTACAAGCAGCCACCATCATTGCATGAAGAACACTTGCTTGATCAAGCTAACTGTCAAGTCCAACAACCATTGTTCTATTCATAATAGCTGTTGAACACTCCCAATGATCATTTTTTTGAAATTCAAAGGGACCTCACTAAACTTCTGTATAAACTCCTCAAACCCTAAAGTTAGTTCACTTTATGTCTTACTGTGCTTTTGAATCTCTCTCTCTCTCTTTCTGTCTATTTTTTATTGTTATTTCATTTGCATTCTCACTTGCATCAATCCTTAAACACTCAACCAAATAGCTCCAAAACCTGAATCAGCTAAGAGATACAAGCAACTAATAAAACAAAAATCCTCAACCCTCCTATTTTAGCTCTAAAATAGAATAAAATTTAGCCTTAATATTAGCCCAACAAAAGAAGAGAACATCTAAACCCTCATCTGCACAACAATCTTGAAAGAAATCCAAACTTGGCCTAAAATCCAAAGAGAAAGTGAAGGTATCAAAAACAAAACAGACTCTTCTTCTAGTTCAACAATTCCATCACAAAACAAAGAAAGTAAAATAATTGGCCCTCAAATTGTTGAAAACACACCTAGGAGGACGAAAGTTCTTCGAATAAAATGATCTTCAAAGGTATGGATTAGCAGAAAAGGTAGAGGAACTCATGGTAGGGTAGAATGGAAACTCTTCATTCACATAAAAAAACCCTCATATCTGAAACTTACAGTGGAATTCCTTACCACACTAGAAGTCTTGGAGAGTGATTGTCATGCCTATACTAAAAAAGGAACAATCAATTTCAGGCCTTTTGGTAAAAAATACACTTTAAAAGACCGAATGAACTGGCAAAATGTTTTGACACCACGACAACATGGATAACAAAGCCACCTCCCACTTTCAAGGTTAATGTGATTTAGTTATGGAAATCAATAATAGATGGGAAAAGCAATTACACTAGCAACAATAACAAGGCATCAAAAATAAAAAGTCAAGCCTTAAGAATTGCTTACCATTTCACCACATTGAACATCAATGGGAGAGCTCAATCTAATGGCAACTGCATAGTCATTGATTTATTCTATCTTTGATGCATGAAGAACAAGCAAAGGATCAATACACCTTTGTTCCTGACGTAAAGGATAGATGGACAAGTGGATAAAGGTAATGAATTTGTGATGGGTCATTACATTACCAAAATTGCCAAATATGCAAAACTTATTCCCCTAACATAAGAACAATTTGAAGAGTAGAACATTATGTTGGAGAAACTGCCATATAATGAATCAATCTTTAAAAAGATGTTGTTGAGCATAAGGATCCTACGAAGATCAAATTTTGGTCTAATCAAGAGAATACTAGAAAAAGAAGAAGAGATCCTTGAACAAGAGCAGAAATATGAGGATATTGAAGAAGCAATTAGAATAACGATTACTATAGTTGAAGGGACTGGAACAAGTGCTCCTGCTCCTGCTACATCTCTCACTAACTTTGAAAAAAGAGTTCTTAAGCAATTGGGAACCATTTCCAATGTAGTCCAAGGGTTGAATCCTCTACTGTTTCTCTACACCAAAAAATGTAAAAGCTTCAAAAAGACATAGAGTACATCAACCAAACCTTGGATTGGATAGTGGAAGGGTTGAAATTGCAACTTGGAACTCTAACAACTCCAACCAAGTAAGATGCAACAGCTGAGCCCTAAGACAAACCTTAGAACCATCTGTAGGACCCTTAGCTCAAACCATCCCTACTCCCTCATGTTGCATAATTTATCTTTTTTATCTTTTTTGTCTTTGTTTTTTCTTTTAAAAAATAGTTTATGTAAGGGACAACATATTAAATGTAGTAAATGTTTACTTTGTTTGCCTATACTATTCTTTAAATGTATACTTTGTTTACTTCCTTTGTTATTACTATTCTTGTGTGTTCTTTTTGATAATGACAAAAGGGGAGAAAGTAAAGAGCAAAGGTGAAAGATAGGTCAGGGGAGAAGGCAAAGAAAAAGGTTAGTATGGCATAAGAAAGATAGTAAGGTAAAAAAGGAGATATATGAAAAAGTAAGAAGGCAAGGTAAAGGAGAAGTTATACTTGTACCAAAATGATAATGAAAAATGTAATAAGTATGCATATATATGAACTTGTTTTAAAAAGAACTTGGTATGTAAACTTGTTTTTAATAGTGCATACAATATGAAATAAAGGAGGAGTAACATGAACATTATGTTATAGCTTGTGCACTTATGGTGAATCATATTGTTTGATATCTTGATACACATAAGAATTATATCATCTACATTTCTCAGATTTGCAAGACTGATTGTGACATCCCATTTACTAATCATTTAAATTTCTCTCTAAGTTTATCCATTGTCATTTAAAAGACCTGATTAAATTTTTTTTTTCACTGTCTCTTATTCACCACTTAGTAATTATTTACAACAAAACATACATGAATAATCAAACTAAAATACTAACTGACTGCATATTGGCCCAACCTCTATTACACTGCTAGACAACGACTTCGAAAAGTATATTGGATGCAATCTTTAGTCTACTCTTCCTAAAATAAGATTTCATACAAAAGAGTGAGTTTGCATACTTAGTAAGTAAATGCATAATGATACTTCAATCTCAAATAACGTAACAATATTTAAACATAAATAACTCATCATCATATCCATGTACGAAATAAATAGTTTTTCATCTTAAATGCCACATAGGCTATCAAAGGTTATTGCCACACGTGATGTCATAAATTGCTGCCACATAGGCTATAGATATCATTGCCACAAAGACTTTCATTTTTAGTTGCCACATAGGCTAGAAATATTATTGACACACAGGCTATAGATCTCATTGCCACACATGCAATCAAATGTTCTTGCCAAGCAGGCTATTATAGCATTGCCACATAGGCTATCAAATGTTCTTGCCACACAGGCTATTATATCATTGTCACACAGGCTATTATATCATTACCACACATGCTATCATATCATTACCACACACGCTATCATATCATTGTCACACAACCTATTATATCATTGCTACACAGGATATCAAATGTGTT
>CATIWR010092860.1:0-23361 GCA_949677035.1 Omphalea diandra | reverse complement strand
CATCAAGTAAATGTTTGATTGTGTGTAGGATGGATAAAACCTATATGCATATGTATTTTGAACATGAATGATATGAGTTATGTAAATGAAAATGGTTGTTACATTTATTGGTATCAGAGCTAAAATGAATTGGTCATTACAATAGCCTTGACAGCCCCTTCAAAACTTTGTTTCAACTGATCATCCTCTAGCTTAATCTTTAGAAATTTTGCCCATAGTGTTGCCCTATCTTCCATGGTAGGCTCAATTTTGGATACAAATTTCTTCTTTTCCTCACCACTTATCAATGGAGTTCACAATCATGCTTTCAATGTCTTTCAACTTTATCCCCGTATAAGTAGCTTTAGTTAACTTGCAAGGCCCAACATACTACCATTCTGAATCCAAAAAATTATGCATTTCACTTTAGCAAGTTGGACCCTTTCCCTATACGATCTTCCACAGTAGCACAAAAAGTTATACTCTAGTGCATATTGTTCCTTCTGTTCATCAGACGCATTCTTCTTATCCTTTCATAGCCATGTAGACTGAGGACAATATAGGACTACATGTTCACCTATCCTCTGATCATCCATTGCCTTTGTAACCTATTTCCACTTCTTTTTTCTCCTTTACTTACTGTTCTCCCCTTCTAATGAGTTTTAATACTCCAAATCGCTAACATCTACCTAGAAAAAGGCTTTCTCAAGTTCTTCCATATCATTGCTCAATGACTTCTCACTCTGAATGGTTCCTTGCTCCACTTTTTCGAGAACTTCACCTTCTTTCATAAAGAAGTATGATAGTGGCCCTAATAAATTTTTAACTTCTTGTGTTGACCCTTACCCTTTAATGAAGTTCATGCTTTTCATAATCCCCATTACCTTTGGATCAAACCATTTGTCAATGACTCTAAAGATTTGAAATCCTCAAAGGTGAGAAACAACCACACTCAAAGCTTATACAATTTCCCCAACCTCAGTGCAGATGGTCATAATCTCTCCTTTATAAGGGATCTTAACTTTTTGCTGAATAGTGGAAGGCACCCATTAAGAGGATGATACCATTGCTTTCCTAGCAAAAGTGAGAAAGTAATTGAAATATCCAAGCACTATGGTTTCAACTACTCCTATTTTTACCATAGTTTTGAACACATACAACTGACCTTATGTTATCATCATAGGCCTTAATGACACTATCAAAAGCCCCTAAATTTTTCTCAGACAACCCAAACATATTTAATAACTTTGTCAGACAAATGTTAATCCTAGATTTGCCATCCAACATCACATACGGAGTACGCCTTCCTTTCGCTTTAACTCAAATGAATAAAGCTAAATTATGATCCCTTCCCTTTAATGGAAAATCCTTATCTAAAAATGTGATTTGGCTATTATAAGTCACCAACATCATGACATCTTTAAGAATATCTTCATTTGAAATGACCATACTGGATAGGCCCTTTATCATAGCCTTTTTCTATTATTGAGAAGTGATAAGCAATTCCCACACACTGGTCTGAGTTGATACCTTATTTAATTGCTTCATAATGGGATTGTCATCCACTTGCTCCTTACCACAAGTTCATATACCCCTTTTTCAGCCCTTGGTTCCTCGGGAGCTTCCCTATTAGAATGGAATTTACCACTGCGAGTCACATGGTTCACTTACTTGGCTTTTTTCTCTTCATCATTTTCATGCCATAACCAAATCATTCTTCTCCTCTACACTTCTTTTGGATCCTCATCTAGGCTTTCCCATTGATTGATAGTGCAAACTATTAAAGCCTTCTTTATGACCTCCTTCATAGTGGCCATAACAACTTCTTTAGGAATTTCATAATCTATCATCAATGTCTCTTGATTTATGCGAGGAACAATACAATAGTTTGGGAGAGGGTTTTCTCGAATAATAGGCCTGCTAAAGTTAGGTGGAACAATCATCTTATTGTCAATAAAATCTTGAATCTCATGCCTTAATCTATAATAGTCATCAGTGTTAAGACATACTTCTTGATAAAAAGCACAATAAGCATTTGTATCATATCCCCCAAGTAACAGATTAGTAGGTGGTGTTGGTGCTAAAGGCTTCAGCATTCCCTTCTTCTATAACCTCTCAAATGCCTTAGACAAAGGTATTCCCAAATCAATAAACTATCTCAGTGCCCTTATTTGCATTAACATCAACCATAGTGTTCCCTTTTATATGGGACTGGATGAGTGCTTCTCCTTCCCTCATGTTGCCTTCTTTATTCAGACTCGAACTCTTAAGCTCGTAGGCCTGCTTCTTAAAGATCCTTGAAATTTTTTACCAGCATTCCTCTTATTCTAGGGTCGATCCTAGCTAAAGAACCGTTGACAATCATTCTTACCTATTTTCTCTCAGTAGGCCTTGTGAATGCTTATGAAGTTATCTTCTTCCATCTTTTAAGGTAATTATTAAAGTTATCGCTAGTCTTTTGCTTTAAGGACTCTAAGTCTTGGAGTGTGATCTCTATGTTTGAATTGTAAGTATAATGCTTTTCAAAAGCCTCTGTCAGCTCTTTTTGGTCCTCATTAATAGTCTTCATTGGCTAAAGTACCAAGTTTTAGTAAACCCTTCCAATGACAACTCAAAAAGCTTTAAAATTGTATCAATGGGTACCCTAGATGCTTTCATGACTAACACATACTAATGAACATGGTTCTTGGCATTTTGGATCCCTATGAACTTCGGCAGCTCAGGCTTGTGAAATTTAGCTAGTAGTTTCTCGAATGTGCAAGAAAATAGTTCTTTAATGCATGTTGCCTTCTTTAAATCCTTAGTACCTAGAGAGCTTTCTATATTTTCTCCAATTGTCTAGCAAAGTCATCAAATTGAGTACTCTCCTTCCTAATTTTTGTAACCATATCAGGGACAATTGTGGTACTACCCATGTCCTTAGCAATTTTGCTCTCATGATGTTCCTTCTAAATAAATCATTATCAATCACTACAGGCTGGTGGGGTTCTATGGGTGCTTTCTCCTTGTTAGTTCTATCGATAGTTGCATCTCCTTTATTTAAGATCTCATTAACTCACTTGTTCACTTTTTTAGCAATCCTCTATTCCATCTTACAATTAAAGTCAACCATTAGCCTATGCTCGATTCCATGGCTGGACCAACTTTTTGACTTAGACTCGATGTCTTACTTTTCTAAGCAAGTTGGGTGCCTCTTCTCTTCCACAGAGGTTTGGATGGAGCTATGATGGTTGCAAGACAAGGGTTATTAGTATGATGCAAGTAATGACCATTTTCATTTACAAATCGTGACATTTATGTCCATAAATATATATGCATAAAGGTTTATTCATCATACATACACATTCCAACATGTATTTAATGTATATATATGTTAACTAATGTTCAAGGCTAGTGACTATAAACTGGTTCCTATCTAGATATTTGTACATGACTCAAGGAGAGAGTAGAAATTTAGTCGATGACTTATGGTCCATGTGTCTTTATGCAAAACTCGATGCACCAAAGTATCCAAACCCTGTGCTTCTGTATCTGAAAAATATAATTGTGATAAAGTGAGTCGTGACTCAATGAATAAAAACAATAATCAAATTCTTATAAAAGAACCAATAATCAAATATCAACAGAATAAATTACAAGTATAATAATTGACTAAGCAAGTGCAGGTGCAATAGATTGATTTTTGTTATGACCTTACAAGGCAACACTATTGTTGGGAATTCATGTGATTCAAGTGACACTTGATTTTGCTAGCCAGCATATAATAAGAGAATCATTTGATCAATAACATATGCCAATAGGACATATTAGTCCTTTTTGCAAGTGATTTACCAGCATTTGACAAGCCGGTCACAACATCCTTTTAGTTCCATATGCAAGTGTTCATTCACAATGGTATACCAAGTAGTATTAGAGAAGACTTTGATCCATATATAACTTATCATGCTTTTCACTATTGTCTATTTCTTTCTCAAAACTTCTATTGGCTATTTATATTCTTCTTTTTCTTCTTCTTCTTCATCATCTTCTTCTTCTTTTCTACCCTTTCATTTTTCTCTCTTTAGCACTCTTCCTTATTTTATAGGAGAAAGTAACAAATGTTAGGAAAATTGTTCTTTAGACTGTAGGCTATGAGATAGTTATTATCACATCATTTTTCTTTTTCTTTAAATACGTGCCCTTGAAATGTTCATATTTTTTTTTTCTCTCTCTAATACAAAGCATTTCATTATGCCACCAAATATATCAACAAGCACATTTAGATTAAATAAGTAAAAACATGAAATTGAAAAGCATCAACATTCATTAAAATAACTAAACAAGATGTCTATACTTAATATAAGACAGACTAAGCAAAATGAATCTAAACTATGCCTTCTACTAAGTCACCATGCCCCTTCTGGGACTAACAACCTTCCACTCTCAAAATGATCTTGGATAGTGTTATTCAAGCCCAACATCATCTAGTATAATGTCCTACTACTTAGTGGGAGCTATGTCCCAAAGGTAAGGAAATCTTAAACGGCTTGTGTTCTTTATATAATGTGAACCCTTCTTCCCTTAACCAAAGATTAACCAAATTGTAAGAACTTTCTAAGCTTGATTCCTTCCCACATATCAATTAGGCCTTTTGTACTAAGGTCTACTTCTCCCATTCATTAATTGACTTCCCAAAATTAGTGCCCACTTTTGGTACCTCCCGAACTGTTATGGTCATATCTTTATCCTTTGAGAATTTTAGTGCATGATGCATAAGTAATAGTAATACTTCCTCCTTAAAATCCTTAACACCCTCATTTGAACGTTTGCTTGGAGGAATGAACTCTTACTTATGATCTTGGCTCAGGTGGCCATCAAGTGTTGTGAGGGGGTTATGTAATGACCATTTTCATTTATAAAACTCATAGCATTCATGTCCAAAATACAAATGCATAAAGGTTTTATTCATTATACATACATAATCAAACATATATTTAATATACATATATGTTAACTAATTTCAAGGCTAGTGACTATAAATTGATTCCTGTCTAGATGTATGTACATGACACAAGGAGAGAGAGAGTTGGAATTTAGCCGACAACCTGTGGTACATGTGTCTCGATGCAAAACTTTAAGCACTAAAATGTCCAACCTTATGCTTCAGTATTTGAAAACAAAATTTGGGATTTGGTATGTCACAACTTAATAAATAAAATTAATGGTCAGATTCTTATGACATAGCCAATATAAGAATATCATTAGGATACATTACAAGTATAACAATTAACTATACAAATGCAAACGCAATAGATTTATTTTTGTGTTGTGCCTTTGCAAGGCAAACACTACTCTTGGGAATTCATGTGATTCAAGTGACATTTGATTTTGCTAGCCAGCAAATAACAAGTGAACCATTTGATCCATAACATGTGCCAGTAGGACATATTAGTCTATTTTCCACGAGATTTGCAAGTATTTGACAAACCGATCACAACATCCTTTTAGTTCCATATGCAAGTGTTCATAATAATGGTATACCAAGTAATCATTAAGACCATATAATTCTTGCTTGACTTGTATTCATATGTAAAAGGTAACAATTCAATCACATATACATGTAATAGGAAATAATCACATCATAAAATTATCACACATATACATATTAGAATTTAATTATCACTTTTACTCACCTTTTGATGCAACCAACCTTTACGGTAGGTTTAGTTCTCTCTCTAGGGCTTCCTCAAAGTGTTAAGATCCTAATATTTGATATATACATAGTTATAAGTATGCCAAAATGATTATGAGTGCTTGGTATGCAACTATGGCATGATCCATGCAAGTGGACCTAATGTTTATGCATGTTTTCCTTATATGGCAGCCTGAGGTTTCTACACTCTTACAGCAATAATTCTAGATATACTTATCTAAATGACTTTATTCTTTTTTTTTTTTAAATAAACTAGACACATAATGATACAACATATTCAAATTTAAGGCCAATACAATATACATAAAAAATGGGTGAATTTTTTAATTTTCCTCTGTTTCGATGTCATCTTAGTCTGAGTATGTCTTACATTCTTGGGTATATCTCAAATTGTACAAATCAAATTGCAAAACTGATTTACCAGAAGTTACTCATAACATAAAGGAACATTGGTCATGTTTTATTCAATGTTTAATTCAATCTATAAAATCACCAAAACAAATGACCAATCTCAGAATGAGCAGATTTTCAACACGGTGATAATCAGTCATAATGAAGGGGCAATATCTCAACACCATACAAAATTTGGCAACAATAGTTTTTAGTCATTTATATAATATATAAATATACAACTTTCAAGTTTACCACATCACCTTCCTAATCTATGGCTATCAAATTCTTGAAAAACAGAATTAAAAGACATATGAGGTTTCATCTAGGTATTGGGTTAGTCATAATCAATGAGACATATCTCTTTCCATACAGTAAATAAATCAAAATTGCTTTACAGGTGTTTAGAAGGAATATAACCCTACAAATTTCATGTTTTACACTTTGTCAAACTCAAAACCTATGGCCATTAAAATATAAGAAAACAAAAAGACTATAGAGATTGCAGTTGGTTATGAACCAACCCTAATGAAGGAGCCATAACTCCTCACACACACCAAATCAAGAAAAACTGTTTCATATGCATTTAGATGAGGCTAAATCTACAACTTTACTATTTTGCGCTTTCTCTAATTCCTCTTTTAGGATTGTGAATTTATGGGTACAAAATTTTGTTCTAACAACAAAATCAACACAATCAGCTTTTGTTCTTTTGAATTTCAACTTCCATCCAAAAGTTCTACCTCAAATACTCCATAACTCTCATTAACCATGCATGACTAACATGTCATGAGGGGTTAATTTCATTTAATAAGAAGAGAAATTAACTTACCTATTGTCCTAGAACTAGAAAACCTTAGGCTTCCTCCTTAGGTAGCTCACTCTTCTCCCTCTCCTTCTTTTTCTTCTTCTTTTTCCTCTTCTTCTTCTTTCCTTTCTTTCTTCCTTAGCTCTCTCTTTCTCCTACTATACATCATGTCTAAGCTCTGATTTCTGATCCTAAAGGGTAAAAAATTCCACTAGTAAACCTATTGTAACAAGACAAAATCATGGTGTTACTTTCTTATTGGTTAGAAGTTCACTTTCCTCTTGTAGTCTCTCTTCTTCACTCCTTAAGCACCTCCACCCATCTCTTAACACTTAGATGCTCCTTATACTTTAAAATAAGCTTTATAACTCCATTATTTATTATGCTATAACATGCACACAATGTAAAACAATTTTCCACATAACTATACAAACGCTACATATATGTTCAAGTGTCTCAAATGCAATGGTGCATGTGTCATCGTCGTGCTTATCCAACTCATGTGTCTAAATGATCATTTATCCAATGCATATGTTCATGTGGGATTTCATATACGCAATGAATGTGTTCATACAATAATGCCAATGAATGTGGATGAGGATCTTACATTTTTTCCCCTCTTATAAAGAATTTTGTCACCGAAATTCAATTCCTGTAAACAAATATGGATATTGTCATTTCATGTTCTCTTCGGTTTCCCATATAGCCTCTTCTTATGAGTGATTTCTCCATAACACCTTAACTAAAAGGATTTCTCGATTTTGTAACTGTTTTGTCTTATAACCATTGATTTTCACTAGTTCTTCAATGTAACTTACATCATCTGCAATTGTTATTGTTAGATCCCTAAGTATATGTGTAGGATCAGACTGATACTTTCTTAGCATATTCACATGGAATATATCATGAATCTAAGCCATCTCAAGTGGTAGTGATAGCCTGTAAGCTAATGGACCGATTCTTTATAGGATCTCATAGGGTCATATGTATCGAGGACTTAGTTTCCCCTTCTTGCCAAATCAAATTATTCCTTTCCATGGTGAAACTAGAAGGAACACTTTGTCTCCTACCTCATATTCCATTTCTCTTATGTGTTGGTCTGCATACCTCTTTTGCCTATCTTGTGCTTCTTTAAGTTTGCTCTTGATTACCTTCACCTTATCCATTATGTCATGCACTAGTTCTGGCCCTTATAAAACACGCATCCCTTCTTCATCCCATTTGATAGGACTTCAGTATTTTCTTCCATACAGTGCTTCATATGGTGCCATTTGTATACTGTTGTGATAATGAGTATTATATGCAAATTCAATCAAGGCAATATATCCATCCCATGCACCTTTGAACTCTATCACACAAGCTCGAAGCATGTCTTCAAGTGTCTAAATTGTCCTTTCTAATTGCCCATTTGTCTAAGGATGAAAAGTGATACTAAAACTCAAGTTGATACCCAAAGCCAGTTGCAAACTAACCCAAAATCGAGATATAAATCGTAGATCTCTATCTGATACAATGGACACTGGAACACCATGTAATCTGATAATTTCATCCACATATTTCTTGGCTAAGTCCTTAAGTGAACTACCCTATTGAGTAGGCAAAAAGTGAGCTAACTTAGTCTATCAATGATCACCCATATAACATCATTCTTCTTCAAAGTCCTCAGTAACCCATATGTAAAGTCCATGGTTATTCTTTCCCATTTCCATACTGGAATCATTAATCGTTTCAATTTTTTAGCTGGTGTTTGATGTTCCATTTTGATATGCTGACAAGTCAAACATGTTGAAACATAGGTTGCTACATTTTTCTTCATTTTAGGTCACCAAAAATGAGATTACAGGGTATTACACATCTTTGTCATTCTTGGATGCATGGCATATGAAGCATTATGTACTTCTTCTAGGATTTCTCTTTGCAAGTTATCAACATTAGGCGCACAAATACGAGAACCCAACATCAAGGCATCATTTCAAATGTCGAAATCTCCATGTTTCCCATGTTTTTCATTTCAATCATTCTATATAACTTTGGATCCTTGTCTTATGCTTTTTGAATTCGATCATGCAACATTGGTATCACTTGAAAAACAGCAATCAATACCCCATTATTTTATATGTTTAGTTCCATATCCATAGCTCATAATTGAACTTAATAAGACAATGGAAATACCTATAAATGAGTTACACCGCTTCTTGATTTTCTGCTCAAAGCATCAACAACTACATTTACCTTCCTTGGGTGATACTCAATGGTACAATCATAATCTTTAGCAGTTTTAACGATCGCCTTTGTCTCATGTTTAATTCTTTTTGACTCATTAAACACTTCAAGCTCTTGTGATATGTAAATATTTGAAAAGTTTCTCCATACAAGTAGTGTCTCCATATTTTCAAAGCAAACACAACGATAGCAAGTTCTAGGTCATGTACTGGATAAGATAATTCATAAGGTTTTAGTTGTCTAGATGTACATGCAATTACCTTACCATGCTGGATTAGAACACATCCCAAACCTTGATGAGAGACATCACTATAAACTACAAATCCTCCATTACCATAGGAATGGCTAACACTAAAGCTGATGTCAATCTATCTTTTAATTCATCAAAACTCTCCTGACATGCTTTAAACCACTGGAATGATACATTTTTTCGAGGTAACTTTGTCAAAAAAGCAGCTATAAGTGAAAACCCCTCAACAGCTAGTCATAAAAAACTTTGAACTTCTGTAACATTCTTTGGGGTTTTCCATTTTACTATTACTTCAATTTTGTTTGGATCCACCTCTATGCCCTTTTCAAAAACTATATGTCCTAAAAATACCACATGGTCAATCTAGAACTCGTACTCGCTTAATAACTATTTTTCTCTCAAAATTTACAATACAATCCTTAAGTGTTGTTCATGCTCTAAATCATCGCATGTAAGCATAGGAGGCTGGGCATCACTCCCTGGAATGGTTTCCCATTAATCATATGTATCCCCTTATAATAGCAACATTGCATAATCAAACTTTTCTTATAGTATGAATTTCATCAAATTCAAAACTCTCTATGTTATCTTTAGTCATGTCTCTGCCATTGATGGATCTGTGGTACCACTAAAGTCAACTGTACCCTATTTTCTTAGTTTGTCATACCTTATTTCTCTTTGAATTTTTGAACCCTACATTATTGGTCCACCAATTCTATGTTGTGGTTGACCATGAGATATGTGTTGTGCATGAGAATGTGTAAAAGATCTAACTCTATTAGTAGGTTGATCTCTTAATGGTTGGCATGAAGCTTCTATGGAATGCAAATCAGCTGAGTCCTCTTTGCTTGGTGAGCCATGGGTACTACCATGACTACCCTATGCTAATGCCCTATAGACATATAAGACTATGTTATATGATAATGCAAAATAGTGCAAAATTCATGTAATGTTCATATGTATGTCCCTATGGAACCTATCCCTGCTCTGATACCAAAAAACTGTAACAACCATTTTCATTTACAAAAATCATAGCATTGATATCCAAAATACATATACATAAAGGTTTTATTCACTATACATGCACAATCAAACATGTATTTAACATACATATATGTTAACTATTTCAAGGCTAGTGACTATAAATCGGTTCCTATCTAGATGTATGTACATACACAAGGAGAGAGAGAGTTGGAATTTAGCCGACGACCTATGGTACATGTGCCTCAATGCAAAACTTTAAGCACCAAAATGTCCAGCCTTATGCTTCAGTATCTGAAAAAAAAAATTTTGGGATTTGGTATGTCACAACTTAATAAATAAAAGTAATAGTCAGATTCTTATGACATAATCAACATAAGAATATCATCAGGATACATTATAAGTATAACAATTGACTATACAAGTGCAAATGCAATAAATTTATTTTTGTGTCATAACCTTGCAAGGCAAACACTACTCTCGAGAATTCATGTGATTCAAGTGATATTTGATTTTGCTAGCCAGCAAATAACAAGTAAACCATTTGATCCATAACATATGCCAGTAAGACATATTAGTCTATTTTCCATATGATTTGCAAGTATTTGACAAGCTAGTCACAACAACCTTTTAGTTCCATATGTAAGTGTTCATAACAATGGTATACCAAGTAATCATTAAGATCATATAATTCTTGCTTGACTTGTATTCATATGTAAAAGGTAACAATTCAATCACATATACAAGTAATAGGACATAATCACATCATAAAATTATCGCACATGTACACATTAGAATCTAATTATCATTTTAACTCACCTTTTGATGTAACTAACCTTTATGGTAGGTTTCGTTCTCTCTCTTGGGCATCTTCAAACTGTTAAGATCCTAACATTTAATACATACATGGTATAAGTATGCCAAAATGATTATAAATTCTTGGTATGCAACTATGGCATGATCCATGCAAGTGGACCTAACATTTATGCATGTTTTTCCTTATATGGCAGCCTGAGCTTGCTATACTCTCACAATAATAATTCTAGATATACTTATCCAAATGACTTGATTCTTTTTTAAATAAATTAGACACATAATGATACAACATATTCAAATTTTAGGCCAATATAAGACACATAGAAAATGGGGTGAAGTTTTTAATTTGGCTCTATTTCAATGTCATCTTAGTCTGAGTAGGTCTTACATTCTTAGATATATCTCAAATTGTGCAAATCAAATTTCAAAATTGATTTACCAAAAGTTACTAAACACATAAAGTAACATTGTTCATGTTTTACTCATTGTCTAATTCAGTCTATAAAATCACCAAAACAAATGATGAATCTTAAGGTGAGCAGATTTTTAACATGGTGATAAACAATCATAATTAAGGAGCAATATTTCAACAATAATACAAAATTTGGCAACAATATTTTAAGTAATTTAGAGAATATATAAATATACAACTTTCAATTTTAACACATCACCGAATTCCTAATATATGGCTATCAAATTCTTGGAAAAATAGAATTTAAATACAGGTGAGGATTCATCCGGGTACACGGTCAGTCACAATCAATGAGCCATATCTCTTTCCACATAATAAATCAATCCAAACTGCTTTATAGGTGTTTATAGGGGATATAACCCTACAAATTTCATGTTTTAAACTTTGTCAAAATCAGAATCAAAGCCATCAAAATATAAGAAAACAAAAAGACTGAGGTGATTTTAGTTGGTTGTGAACCAGCCCTACTGAAGGAGCCATAACTCCTCACACACATCTAATCAAGAAAAATTGTTTCATATGCATTTAGATGAGGCATTAAGATACAACTTTCATATTTTGTACTTTCTCTAATTCCTCTTTTAGGGTTGTGAATTCAGGGGTACAAAATTTTGCTCTAACAACAAAATCAACACAATCAGCCCTTGTTCTTTTGAATTTCAAATTCCATCCAAAAGTTATACCTCAAATACTCCATAATTCTGACTAACCACGCATGATTAACATGTCATGAGGTGTTAATTTCATTTGAGAAGAAGATAAATTAACTTACCTATTGTCCTAGAACTATAATACCTTAGGCTTTCTCCTTAGGCAGCTCACTCTTCTCCCTCTTCTTCTTCCTCTTCTTTTTTTTTTTTCTTATTTTTTCCTTTCTTTCTTCCTTAGCTCTCTCTTTCTTCTATTGTAACTCATGTTTAAGCTCTGTATTTTGATCTTAAAGGGTAAAAAATTCCACTTGTAAACCTATTGTAACAAGACAAAATCATAGTGTTGCATTCTTATTGGTTAGAAGTTCACTTTCCTCTTTTAGTCCCTCTTCTTCATCCTTAAGCACCTCAATCAATCTATTAATTCATAGATGCTCCTTATACTTTAAAATAAGCTCTATAACACCATTATTTATGATTCTATAACATGCACACAATATAAAACAATTTGCCATGCAACTAGACAAATATTACATATGTGTTCAAGTGTCCCAAATGCAATGGTACATGTGTCATCGTCATGCTTATCCAACTCACGTGTCTAAATGATCATTTATCCAATGCATTTGTTCATATGGGATTTCATATCATTTATGTAATGAATATGTTTATGTGATAATACCAATGAATGTGGGAATGTGGATGAGGATGTTACAGGTTATCATCCTTGAATCAATAAAGCCCTAGATTTCATGACGAAGACTTTGGCAATCATTTATGTGATGACTTGCACCATGGTGGAAAGCACATTCAACATTAGCATTATAGTTATAGGGAAAGAGAGTTAATGGGGACCTAGGGACCAAAGGGTGTAAATCCCTTCCTTTTATGGCCTTTTTGAGGCTTTGGATAGTGATATTGCATGCTTAGAAAATCCTCAATAAGCCTTATCAATTGCTTCCTTTTTCTCATATTCAACATGTAATTGCTTATAATATAGAGGTTGCTTAGGGTGTGCTCCTTCTCCCTTCTCGGTGCTAGTTGAACTCTTAATAATATGATTTTCCTTAAGCTTTTTTTACTAGGTTTGGCATAAGAGGTTTCCATTGACAAGTTGAGAGTGATCCTTCCACTTTTGGGCTTGAAGAAGTATCAACCTATAACTGGTTAGAAGTAATGAATAATTGACCATAAAAGGAGTTGAGACTTATTTTGGGCTTAGGGTGATCAATTAGTAACACAAACCTTGATAGCTTCCTAAAATCAATGAGATCTTAGATTTCATGCTTGAGATGCTTGCATGAGTTAGTGTTGTGACCATGGACTTAGTGAAAACTACAAAAGGCATCTAACATAAAGCCTCTATGCAATGGGTTTGGAACAGGCTTAGGAATAAGTGGTTTGAACATCCCTTTCTTCATTAACTCCTCAAATATTTTAGATAATGGTTGGTTCATGTTAGCAAAAGGTCTTATAGTTCCCACCATTCCTCTATTAGTTGGCTTTTTTAGTGCCAAACCATCCATCAGGATCTTTTTGACCATCCTTTTAAGATTCTTATCCATGTACTAATGTACCACCAATTCTACCTCAATCTTTATCATGTCTTTAATATTTCCCTTAAGTTCTTAGAGTTTCAACTCTCCTATCTTGACTAAGTTCTATGTTGCTTGTGAGTTGCATTACTTTTTTATGAGTTACAAGAATTCAAAACAATAAATCAAATGATGATGTTATAATGCCAAACAAATGAATGTATGCATGAATATCGGTGATACATAGGGAAAAAGTAAACATATCACCTTTCAGCCTTATTTGTCCCACACATGTAGGTATAGAGGCTCTTCCTAGGACAAGTGGTTAACTTAAATACCAACATGGGGTATTGAATTCAGAGGTCCCTTAGACCAACAATGATTAATGGTGAGTCTAAAAGTGATGTAATAGGGTCATACTTTAATCGTACATGTTATAAGGGAAAGATTTTGTAAAGAAATTGGGTAGGGTTTGACTGTAAGGGTTCGTTCATCACACTCACAAATGAGTTATAAGACCCATAATATATCAAAAGATACTGATTTTCTATGTACTATGTGTAAACCAACATGTCTTAATCAATTGGACACATTTTTAGGTAAAAAAATTCCTCATTTTTTGGGCTTTAATATGCATTTTTTTTAAGTTGTGTAAAAATATGCTCATAACATATAACCATAATTCCATAATTCCTAATCTAAAACCATTACATAATTAAAATGCAAACATTTGGTGACATATTCCATAGTTCTCAAGTTCCTACATGTCACTTAGAAGTTTAAAAAGAGTTGTTTGAGTATATGGCTCTCACAAGATTGGGGGACAGTTGTCGTATACCCCCCATTTAACATATCTGAAGATACTTTGCTTATGAGTGATGAATCCTCCTAACCATCTCCTAAGCCAAAATGGAGCTTAAGTCTTAAGTTTAGAGAACCCATTGGTTATCTAAAGGGCACCTAGTGCTCATGGTGAAGTGTGAAGACTGCATTAATGGAAAGAGAACTTGATTAATAAAGACAAAACATAAATATGAACCAAAGATTCATGAACTCAACAATAGTAGTCCCCAATAGAGTTGCCAATGTGAGCACCTCAAAGTTTCACTCGAACGAGTGGAATCTTACCTATGACTCATACTTTTATCGGTCATTGGGGGATTGATAGGATAAGGGGTTATACATTAGTAATAACCCTTAATCATGCCATGCAATTTTGATCAATAGGGGAACTTTATGGCCTCACGTAAAATATAAGCCCCCTGTCCAAAGTCATGGTCAATGGGGGACTAAAGTGAGATAATACATTAATACCTCCCTATGTGAAATATGAAGTCATCACCCAACTTTTGTCAAGACAAGAATCTAGGAAAGGATAAATTTTAAGCTTACCTAAGAAATTGAGAAGGCCTAATTCATCTTCACCCCATCAGAATCAGATTTGGGAGTTAGATACCACTTGGGGAAGAGGTTAGGCACCCCTAAGTCACCTAAATATGGGGATCTGACCTTCGAGAACTAAAATAGTTCATTTTTATACTTTATCTTTATTAATCAGTTTCCTATTTATCCACCTAGGCACATCCATCTAAACAAACCATCAACCATTAACAATAAAGTGTGCAATGCATGAATGATATGTAAGATGTAAGAAAGCAATAAATAATATATAAAAGGTAAGGATGGGGATACTTATCCAAATGTTTGGATTATTATGCATTTCATCATTCACACATGATATTCAAAAGAGGGGAGGGGGATTATGCATTATGATATGGGGTTTTAGCATGCAATGTCATCCATCCAAACACATAATCATTGATAACCAATATATGATAGTGATCAAGACCAAATTCATGGTCCCATTCAAGTATTAACACCTACACCCAAAGGGAGAAAACAAGTTAGTAATTAATTAAGAGGAAAACAAATAAAGAAAGCTTAAAGTAAATAAAAAGGCAAAATAAGGTATAAAGTAGCCATCTTGCCACATCTCCAAAGTTAAGATAGCCTAACATACATTCTAAGTCCTTAATAACACATTCAAATCACCATAAATCAGAATATAAAGCATAATAAAAATGATTAAAATACATAAATACTGATATGCTAAAAACCTTAAACAAGAAATGCAAAGCATTATAGAGGACATCTTATGGCCTAAGGCAATAATCATTAAATAAAAAGAGATCCTAGGGTTAATGTACCCTTCCTCTCATTGCTCATAAAGATCTTGGGCCCATCAGCATCACTATCCATGAGAAGGGTTAGAATGCAAATAAAAAGAAAAGCATACAAAGGCCAAAATACTATTCACATGTTACTTAACATAAGCAAAACCATTGAAAATGAAGACTCTCAAGATCATTGGAACTTTAAGTTCCTCACTTAGTTAGTGCCCTAAAATGATTCAGATAGAACCAAAACCTAACATTGGATCCACATTAGAAAAGATGAACATTAAAGTAGAAATAAGAATGAAAACCATTACCAAATCCATTGAAACTGCATTTTTAATGTGAGTAGGAGTCCATTAATAGTATATAATTATCACTTAACTTTTATTCACATGTATTATGTAACAATTCAATCACATATGCATGTAATAGAACATAATCATATCATAAAATTATCACATATACGCATTAGAATCTAATTATGGTTTTTACTTACTTTTTGATGTGACCAACCTTTATCTTAAGTTTAGTTCTCTCTCTAAGGCTTCCTCAAAGTGTTAAGATCCTAGCATTTGATACATACATAGTTATAAGTTCATTCAAATAATTATGAATGCTTAGTATGGAACTACGGCAAGATCCATACAAGTGGACCTAGTGTTTATGAATATTTTCCATATATGAAAGCCTGACCTTACTACACTTTCATAATAATAACTCTAGATATACTTATCCTAATGACTTGATTCATTTTTTCAAATGAACTAGACACATAATGATACAACATAGTAAAATTTTAGGTCAATATAAGACATAGAAAATGTTGTGAATTTTTTAATTTTGCCTATTTCAATATCATCTCAGTCTGAGTAAATCTTACATTCTTGGGTATATCTCAAATTGTACAAACCCAATTGAAATCATGATATACTAGAAGTTACAAAACACATAAAAGAACATTTTTCATGTTTTACTCATTGTCTAATTCAATCTAAAGTCACCAAAACGAATGACCAATTTCAGGGTGAATAGGTTTTCAACATGTTGATAAATCAATCATAATGAATGGGCAATATCTCAACAACCATGCTAAATTTAGCAAACGTATTTCACAAGCATGTAGATCAGACATAAATATGCAACTTTCAAGTTTGTCAAATCATTAAATTCTAAATCTAGGGCCATCAAATTCTTATAAAAGAGAATTGTAAGGCTGATGAGGTTTCATCAATTTCAGAGTTAGTCACAATCAATAAGTCATATTTCTTTCCACACAACAAATCAAGGAAAACTGCTTTATAGGTATTTATAGGGGATATAACCTTAAAAAATTTTATGTTTTTCACTTTGTCTAAATCCAAATATAAGGTCATCAAAATATAAGAAAATAAAAACACTGAGGTGATTTTGGTTGATTGTGAACCAGCCCTAATGAAGGAGCCATATCTCCTCACACGTACCAAATTAAGCAAAAATGTTTTACATGCATTTAGATGGAGTATAAAGCTAGAACTTTCATATTTTAATACTTTCCCAAATTCCTATTCTAGGGTTATGAAATTATGGGTATAAAATTCTGCTATAACAATAAAACAAACACAATCAGCTCTTATTTCTCTTGAATTTCAATTTCCATACATGAGCTATACCTTAAATAATCCACAATTCTTACTAACCATGCATGATTAACATGTCATCAGGGATTAATTTCATATGGAAATAGGACAAATTAACTTACATATTATCCCAGAACCAGAAAAGTTTAGGATTCCTTCCTGGCAGCTCACTCTTCTCCCTCTTCATCTTCTTCCTCATCTTCTTCTTCTTCTTATTCTTATTCTTATTCTTCTTCTTCTTCTTATTTTCTTTCTTTCTTCCTTAGCTCTCTCTTTCTTATGTTACCTCTCACATTTAAACTCTCAATTCTAACCTTAAAGGCTAAGAAATTCCACTTGGAAATCTATTGTAATAAGACAAAATCATAGTGTCTCATTTCCATTGGTTGGAAGTTCACTTTTCCTCTTTTAGTCCCTCTTATTCACTCTTTCATCACCTCCATCCATCTCCTAATCGCTTTATGCTCCTTATACTTTTAAATATGTGCTAAAACACCATTATTTATGATGCAATAACATGCACACAACATAAGATAATTTTTCATGCAACTATACAAACATTACATATATGTTGTAGTGTCCTAAATGCAATGGTGCGATTGTCATCATTGTGCTTATCTAATTCACATGTCTAAATGATTATTCATCTAATGCTTATGTTCATGTGGGATTGTAAATCATTCATGCAATGAATAGGTTCATGTGAGAATGCCAATGAATGTGGACAGGGATCTTACAATGTATGAATAAGTAATCGATGTAAGTATGCATGATATGCACACATCATTTTGGACAAGATCTTTCCAACCGTATTTTCTCTGAATCATAAGGTCAAGTGGCTCTTTCCTAGGTGGAGTCTCATTCTTACAAATAAGGGGTAGAGAATGTACACAGTCACCTTAAAATAAAAAGGGTTAGAATCTCAAAAGAACATGTACAAAAGAACCTAACCCAAAATAGGAATGTCTTTACATTAATTAGGGAAGCATATAAATAGAATATGAAAAAGCCCCTTGTAAAAATGGGGTGGGAAATTTGCATAAAAGTCTTATACAAAGTAGGGAAAAATGAATACATAAATATTTACATATGAGGGATTATTACATTAGAGGAAAATGGGATAACAATTGGTACTTATATTAGGGATATCAAACCATTTTCTTTGAGGGTTCTAACTCTCCTTTGAAGAAAATGCAAACAAGTGAGGCAACCTATTCTAAGGTACAATTGGCTTCTACATGTACTAAGTGGTTGAAAGGGTTGTTAACATTGATGGCTACCATAAGCTTGTGGAGTAATTGTTGTGATTCCTCATTCAATATATCCAAGGGTATTAGGCTTATGAGTGATGAATCCTCATTCCAATCTCCTATGGTCGAATGGAACTTAAGTCTCAAGTTTAGAGAACTATCATTTACCTAAGGGCACCTAGTGCTTGTGGTGAAGTGTGAAGACTACATGAATGTGGTGGATTATATTCATAATAGGTTTAAAACTTTTAAAGTGAACCAGAGATTGAACATGAAGTCAATTATGAGTCCCCAATGGAGTCTTCACTGTGAGCACCTCAGATTTTTGTGACTATGCTAGAACAAGTGGAATCTTACTTGCGACTCCCACCTTTTATTGATCATTGAGCGATCAAGAGGACGGAGGGTCATACATTAGCAATAACTCTAGTCATTGCATGTAATTTGGATCAATAGGGGATCTTTGAGGCTTCACGTTAGATAAAAGCCCTTTTTCCAAAGTAGTGGATAATAAAGGACTAAGGCAAGATAACATATCTGTATATCCCTAAATGCAATATGGAGTCATCACCCAACTTTGGTTGGGATAAGAATGTGGGAAGGCAAAATCTAAACCTATTATAAGACAATTAGCAGGCATATTTCATCTTTACCTCATTAATGATCGGGTTTGAAAATTAGGTATAGCTCATGGAAGGGTTAGGCACCCCTAAACCACCCAGATATTGGGATCTGGTCTTTGGGCTTCCTTGGTTCACCTTTAGTACTTTAACTAAGTTATTAATTAGTCTAATTAACACCTTTATACATCTATGTGTGATAATTAACAAATCAAATCATTAATCAATGATGGAAAGGATCATGCATCATGGCATAGGGATTTCAAGCATCCACCATCCACTTATTCACATATATAACCATCCATGATGGGAAAGAGGTCATGCCTCATGGTATGGGGTAAGCATACATAAACATCCATCCACACACATAATATTCAATAGGGGAAATGCTTAAGTCTAATCCCAAATAACCACACTTATACACAAGAAGAAGAAATAAGTTAGCAATAAATTAACATGGAGACAAACAAGCAAAGAAGCTTAAGGGAACAAAGCAAGGAAACAAGGTTCATGGTGATCACCATACCATGCCTCCATAATCAAGGTGCCTAAATATGCATCTAAGTCCATAATAGCCATATTTTATGGTCACAAACCAAAATACACATCTTACAATGCACATGTACAAATACATAAATCATAAATGTAAGAAAGGGAATGGACATACACACACACCATGCTAAGCAGTGGAAGGCATTAGATAACTTGAAGGCAAAGATTCAATTACATGAAGTTGTTGGGCCATTAAATCCTCCTTCATTTTACTTAAAAAAAGCTAAAACATCTAGGGTAGAACCTAATATGGGAATAGTTAGAATGCCCACAATAATCCAAGGGATCCAAAAAACTAGAAAAATACTATTCATATGACTATTCATGAACTCTAACTCATAGAGGGATATTAAGGTCAATAGAAACTTAAGTTCCACTCTTGATCATCACCTTGAGATGGCAAAAATAGAAAGAAACTTAACCTTTAAAATCAAATAAAGACAAACATAAAAAAAAAAAAACATAAATAAAACTTAACTTTAAAATCAAAAGAAAGACAAGCATAAAGAAAACATATTTATTAAAAGGCAATGAAATCATCTATGAAACAAACTATACCCCATTTTTTTTAAGTGAATAAGGGTCCTAGGTTATTAAACCTCACCTTATTATGGCATTGGAGTCATAAGGCATAACGAAGAGAAGCCCCAAAAAGAAAAAAAAATTCAGAAGGAAAAGAAAAAAGAAAGTCTACAAAAACCTGTTCACCAGTAAAGCTAAGTTGTATAACCATGGATAAAGGTTGTATAACCCAAGAAGAGGGTTGGACAGCCTACCAACAAAGCTATAAAACATTCCTTTTCTACGTTTCCCAAATTAAAAAAAAAAAGGGAAAAGAAGAAGAAGGAAGAGAAGGGGGGAGGTAGGTTCCTAAGTGTATTCCAATGACATCTTTGCCCTTAAAAGCACAAAAACTAGTCCAGTATCCTTCAATGATGCTATGAAAATGCAAAAATAGGAAAGTGAAGCCTTGGTTTTTCCTTGGAATAGGTAAGGTAAGGTTAGGTTTAGGTTTCTATGTCAAAAGGTGTTTTAAGGGAAAATTTGATAGAGTTTTATTAGCATTTTCCAAAAGCTCGCTTTCTCTTCAAAATGGTAGTACTTATAGGTATTGAATGGGTGCAAAGTGCCAAGAATAAGCTTGGATGCAACTGGATATCTAATCATAGAGAAAATGAGTATTTTACTAGAATTAAGTTTTGCACGTGGGTTGTACAACCAATAATGGGCTATATATCTCTTTCTCATGATTGTATAGCCTTAGGATTTAATGGGGGAACCACTTCTAGAAAGTTCCATGAGTTAGGATTTTACCAAGGCTATACAACCCTAAGGAAGATTGTACAATCTTGAATTAAGGGTTGAACAATCTTGATTTATAGGTTGTACTGCCTATCAGGGTTGGCTGGTAGCCCTTGGTTAAGATTGGGCTTGGTCTTTGGGCCTAATTTTGAACTTCTCCAATGTTTACTAGGATTTTCATCCCTTAATTTGATCAATTCCTATTTGCATTTTGGGGATTTGATTAAGTGATTTTCATCAATGGGTTTTGTATCCAAAGGTCCAAAATTTGATGCTCATAGTCCTTTGTTAAAGGGTAAGGATAAGGCACCCTAAAGCTCTGAGGCAAAGCCTCAAAGAGCTACTCATGCATTTATATCAAAAGATGCATGCACAAAGACACACGCCTTTTACTCCTCACCACATATGTTCTTACATGTATTCATATAGCCATGGTATAAGAAAGCCCTTTGTTGGATTAGGGTGGTTAACCCTAAGTCTTGGACCTCTTTTAATCTTGACAAAGGGGATTGATCAATTTTAATGATTCAAATTAAGTTTTTTTTTTTTTTTTTTTTTTTGCAGTTTTTAGTTAGTCTTTACATTGGAAGTTGGATGGAGTTAAAAAATCTACAAAGTAAGCTAGTGCCTCCTAATTCAAGATCACAACTTGATAAATCGTGACCGCAAACTAGACCAAGGCAGGTTGACAAAATGGACAAACGTATTCACAGATCACTTCTCTACCGTGACCAATTCAAAGAAAGGAAAGCCTAGAGTCATGAACGAATTTGCGAAGTAAGCCATGCCACAGTCGCGATTGCAAATTTTGAAGTAACTCAAAAGGGAACCAAGTCCACAACCATAGCTTAACAAGCGTCCCAGGTAACCATTGAAAGTCAAAAATCATGATGGGAATTTATTGGTAGCAATTACGAACCCAAAAGAAGAAAATCAACACTTTTAGCAGACGAATTCGCATCCACAGTCGCGGCCTGTACAAGAGAAATTGTGACCGCTACTTTTGAGAGTATGTGAAAGGAAACGACTATATTTTCTCGGTGAACTAATGAGAAGTTGCCATGTGGACTAGCTATTAGAGACCAACGGGGTTTTCTATATGGAATTTGCATTTCACAACCGCTAATAAGTAGTAGCGATCACAAATTGTGACTATCAATCATTTAATGCGAAAATCTATCTTGCACACTTTGATGATTTTGTACCAGTTTTATTACAACGTCTCTTTTGTGGGTAGAGGCTATAAATACCTCACCAAACATATGTAAATGCAAGAGAATTGATAACTTTGCAACCAAACTCTTGCAATTTTGCTACTCAATCTTTTCTATTCTTTAAGTCATTGTTGGGTGTGAACATAAACACCAATTGTAATAGGTTGTAGTGTGAGCCTGTCAAAACACTAAAAGAGGTTATTGTGTGAGCCTATTAAAACACAAGTGTAAAGGTTATTGCGTGAGCCTCAAAACACAAGAGTATAGGTTATTACGTAAGCCTTCAAAACTCAAGTGTAAAAGTTTGATGTAAGCTTGAAAACAGCTTTGAAAGATAGTGGAACACCGAATTTCTAAGAACTGTAGAGTGGACGTAAGGTCGTTTATACCCGAACCACTATAAAGCTTGTAACAGCCATTTTCATATGACAAAACTCATATTGCTCTGATACCAATAATTGTAACAACCATATTGATTTTACAAAACTCATATCATTCATGTCCAAAACACATATGAATAAAGGTTTTATCCATCCTACACACATAATCCAACATGTATTTGATGTACATATATGTATATGACACAATGAGAGAGAGAGTTGGGATTTAACTGATGACCTGTGGTCCATATGTCTCAATATAAAACTCAAAGCACCAATGTGTCCAATTCCTATTCTTCAGTATCTGAAAAAATTTGCGATTTGGTGAGTCGCGACTCAGTGAATAAAAACAATAATCAAATTCTCATGGCATAATCCATAATCAAATATCATCAAGATACATTGCAAGTATAACAATTAACTATGCAAGTGCAAATGCAATAACTTTGTTTTT